>SEYY01020599.1:25000-65000 GCA_009176605.1 Armadillidium nasatum | reverse complement strand
CGAATTAATGCACAGCAGTGACACATCGAGGCAATTTCTAAAAATAAGGGTAAATTATAATTCGAAGTAATTAGTTAAGTTGCACAAGCAAGATAAATATAAACATAACTTTTCATAAAAGTCCGATTCGTACTCGATCTATCAATTTGGTCTATCTAAAGTAAAGAACATTAAATTTAAACGAAATTTTGAATAGGCTAATCATTTTATATTCTTAGAACAAATGCCAAATATATAAATAGATATTTTTTCTCCAAAATTATTCCTCTTACTAACCGTTATTGCGGATCAGTTCCCCCATCTTCCGACTTAAATTAGCGACTTTACTATTTAATTCTAAAATACTTCCCAGAGGGGATGACTCTAGCCATTTCAGAAATGAGAAATATTAAACGAAATAATTTCTTTTTCAGACTATGAATCGCTTAATTTTATAACCATAAAATAGACAAGAGTTAAATGGCCTGCCCAGTCAACAAGTAATTTCCTTTTCCTGTAGAAATATCTAAAAGGATTTTTTTTTAATATAATACAAACATTATTTAAATTAAAAAAAAAAAAAAATTATATAGAAAGTAGTTTAAAATTAAAAAAAAAAAAAAAATTTAGCTCTGAAAAAGCTGTAAAAATTCCAAAATCATACTGACGTTTAATGCAGCAACCATGGCAGTACATTATTTAAAAAAAAAAGAAAAAAAAAACCAGGCTAAAAAAGGAAAAAAATATACTCTAAAATCTTTCAATTAAAAAAATTTACTGTTGTTGTGTTAGAAGTCCTTGCAATAAAAGTCCATTTCAAGGATACATGGGCATTCTTACTTTAGGCATGTAATTCAAATCATAACTTATCATTTAATGAACTCACCTACTATTTTACTTAGTTTAATTTACCCTAAAATGGGGTAAAACTAGCGAAATTATAAACATTTTGGAGTTATTAAAAATCAAGATTACATATAGCTGTATTTATAAAAAAATTATTTTTGAGAAATATTAGCCTTTCTGAATATTTTTATGTAAAAAGTATTTTGAAATATGCAAATTACTATTTTAAATTTTTTTTTGGAAATTAAAGGTGACGAAAAATTGAAAGGGGGGAAAACTAACTACTGCACAATATATAAAAATAGTTATTCAATAGTGCTTTTTATTAGTATAAAAAATGGATAAAAACAGTATTAGATTATCTAGAATATATTTGACAAAAATCAAAGACATATATATATATAGTAGCAAAATTTATGCAAATTTTTCAGTATATTCCATTTGTTAAAATAACTTGATTATTGACCTGTAGATAGTTAAATCATTGATATTCATTTTGTTAAACTTGCTTGCACTTTTCATGTTGGCTGCCCCAAAAAAGTCAAATTACCTAAATACCTTTAATTATGAAACCAGATTTTTTTTTTTTTATATAAAAAAAAATATAATATTTTGGCATACCTTTTTTTTTCTATTCACACAAAGTTCATGAAATTTTCAGTGGTTGTATAGATGGGTGAGATGTACATTTTTTATTTTAAATTTTTTTTTTTTGAATATCCAATAATTTTGATACATTACTTATGGTTTAAAAAAATTTTATTTGGTAATAATTCGATCTGGCACATACCTCTCTATTTTTCACTATATTCAAAATATGAAGTCAAAATATGTTTAAATGCATTCTGCACATACTTTTCTTTCATGGAAGTGTAATACAAATACATAATAAACCCCCCCCCCAAAAAAACAATGCTTAAAAAAAAAAAATCAACTGTCTTTTAAACTGTCCTATAATGCACATTTAGCAACAACGTTCTCGAATAACTCCAGTTTCTATATCTCTCTTTTTATAAAGAGAGAGGTATCATACCAGATTGAATATATCAATATATGGAAACATTGATAAATCAATGCAAATTTTTGACATTTGTATTATTATTTAGCTTTCATTTCATATATGCCTATTATTATTATTATTATTATTATTATTATTATTATTATTATTATTATTATTATTTAGTTTTCTAGCATACTTATTTTAACTTATCATAACATGAAGACTGAAGTTTGCCGTGTGATACAGGCTTAACTAATTCATGGAATGTTGCCATGTATACAGGCCTACTGCCAAATTACACCATAAATATACTTATATGTATTTAATATCGGCCTTTTTTAAAAAATTTTTTAATAGTTTTCTTTTTATTATGTATTTATATATATATTACTCTTCTGTGAAAGAAAATTGTGTAGAATGCATTTAAACATATTTTGATTTCATATTTTCAATATAGTGAAAAATAGAGTGGTTTGTGGCAGATTGAATTACCTTTTATTTGTATAGTCAACGATTTGGATTCTGTGCACAGGAAATATTTTCATGTACAGAGCACCAAAATAATTAAGTACATACAAAATTTTATTTCTAAATTAAAAATTAAACTTGCCTCAATTGTACAATCCTCTGAAAATTTGTTTTTTTTTTTTTTTTTATATATAAACCATTTTGTTGCTGTTCATGGGAAAAATTTCAAATTATTATCTCCCATGCATGTCTACTGTGGGTCAAATAGTAAAGTGATTGACTCACATGCTTGAGAATACTGGTTCGATCCCACTTGGAAATCCTAGTTAATATACTACCTAGAAAAGTTCCTTCTCCTTTTCATTTAAAAAAAACAAAAAAAAAAACAAAATGGTTGAGAATAAAGATTTTTTTTCGAAATAAAAAATGCGTATCTCACCCAACTATAAAAAAAAATTTTTTTAAACAGTTATTTTGGTACTGTGCATGAGAAAAACTTCAGAAAATTTTTGAAAATTTTTCCCATGCATAGCAACAAAATGGTCGAGTATAAAAAAAACCTTGCAGAAGTTGTACAGTTAGGTAAAGATACACATTTTTTATTTAGAAATTTTGTTTGTATATCCGACCATTTTGATGCTGATGCAAACACTTACCTTTCTTAGTTTTCAAATCTTCTAAGTTCACTTCTTTCACACTCAATATATTTTTTGGGGAAGAGACCTTAGAAAATTATTCAAATTTTATCAAAAAAATACCTACCTGAAAAGGTGGAATTTTTTTGATACAGGTATCATTTTATATAAAATATTAAAATAAAGATTATTTCAAATTATATTTTTTTATAAATCTATTTTAATATTGAATATTTGCCTCTTTTTTTTTTTTTATCTTCTGAAATATATTCTTTATAAATATTTAATTAATCCTTAGTTAACTTGTACATCAAAGAAAGTAGTTGGGAAATTTAATATTTAAAGAGAATTAAGATTTAAATTCATTCACCTAATAAGGATGTCTTAGCTTAATATCTGGTAGATATTAATCTAACAAAAAATCATAAATTCTAATATAATTTGGAGATTTTATAAGTTAAAAAAATGTCAAATTTAAATAGATTATATATTTATTTTTAATTCAGTTGCATTACTTGTAATTTAATAAAAAGAAAAGCATCAATATGTGAGAAAGCATTTTTGAAAATTTTGAAATTGTTTAACAAAAGATAAAAATGATAGTAACTATCTTTCAACCCTTAAAAAAAAATTTGGAACAGTGTGTGGATAATCATTGTATGATATGATTGATTCAGCTTTTAAAAGTTATGTTTGAGTGTGCAGTTTGCTTTAGACGAATAATTTTCTATCTAGTACCTAGGTTCATTGTGAAATGTTTCTATGGTTGCTAATTTGCCATATTTGAGAATACTTTTGGGAACTGCTGACTTGGTTTTACATGTTTCCTTAGTTGACATATCTGTATATTTGGCTTAAATTGCATGTGTGATTATGGCGCATAGCACAGTTAATTATTTACATGATGAAAATTTAAATCTAAGTCAGTTCATCAAAGCAAATGATGATACAGCTTCATTATAACGAGGGTAGTCTTAATATTCCCATATAGTAGCCTTCATTTTTTTTTTTCATTCTAAAAAGATTTTGATAGTTTAACTAAAGGTGGGGGAAAAAAAATTTATGATTTTGGATCATAATTTATTTGGGAATCCTTCTTTAATATTTTATTATATCTTTACTTTTGATATTTCAAATCCTAATGATAAATTAAAATGTTTCAGATAGATATTTATTTGGTTAATTATATATTATATTTTTCCATTAAGGATTATATCACTGTTAAGCATAAAGAGAGGAGGGCTTATGAATAAAGGAGTCACATTCCATCTGGATCTAAAAATACTGTTTCAGTAATAGAGTTGTTAATTTTTGGAATGACTTGCCACGGGAGGTTGTTGACTGTGATTCTCTTGTCAAATTTAAAAAGGGGCTAGATAGATATATGGATGGTTTGGGTATTATATAGAATAATCTGACTAAGCCAAATTGGCGGGTATATATGAATTTTTGGATCAACAGATCAACCTATGACTAAGCCTAACGGCAGTTTTTGTAGTGGGTGATGGTTCATTGAATATTGCATGTGTAATGGGGCTTAGTTTTTCTTTTATCTATGCATGACTATGCATGAATGAACTGATAACTGGGATGGGATAGACCTAGTCTTTCGTGCATGTATTAGTATTGTTATTATTTGTTTGGACTGGGACAGTCTCGATAGGCCCTTGTGGCTTCTAACTGTCTCTATTTTCCTATGTTTCCTATGTTTGCTAATATTTAGAATTTTTAAAAATAATTTGTAGTGGGGTTTAAGAGCCATAAAAATACTAGTATATATATATATATATATATATATATATATATATATATATATATATATATATATATATATATATATATATATATATATATATATATATATATATATATATTTTATGTATTTCTATTTCAGTAAATCAAAAGGAATATTATCTCTTCTTTTACCCTATTTATGGTTATGATAATTTAGTTTATTATTATTATTATTATTATTATTATTATTATTATTATTATTATTATTATTATTATTATTATTTTTATTTTTATTATTATTATTATGTAAAGATATCACCAAATTTGATACAAAATTTACTTTTTTGATTTCAGATTCAGTTGTGTTTATAGTGTTAGATATGTAAATATGAGCAGTTTATATTTGTAGCTGGTAAATAGAACTGGAGTTCCTAAGTTAAAACTTTTTTTTTATTAATGTCTTCAAATGATTTTGGTGATGTTATGGAAAATGAAAATGAGGCTGATAGATCCATTATGGAATGGGATTTTGCAAATTCTTTGAAGTATTGGACTGGCCAAGATACTGATAGCCCTTTAGACATAAATGATGTCAGTCTCGAATTGGTCCAGTCTGACACTCAAATCCAAAATCCTAAAAATTCAGGCAAATATTTCACAGATAGTTCAGAAAACTTTATTGAAAAAAAATTATCACCACAGCAAACTAATGTTCAGGAAACATGTACTTTTACAACAGTTTCCCTTAACAAAAGGCCTACTACTTATTACCAGAAGAAAAAAGTTACAAATTTTGTAGAGGGTAACTGTAATGAATGTGATTCAGTTTTGGAAACTGGTTTGCATATATCACATCCCCATTTAGATAGAAATTTGGAAAATATTAATATTAAGGATTTTCCTTTAGTTTCAAATTCTAGTCACCACAGTAAAAGTATAATAGGTTATAGAAATAAATATACAAGTAATGAAAATTTAAACTTGCCATCAAATCTCATAAATGAGACTAAGGATAATGATAATAAAGAAAATCCATTAAGGAGATATTATAGTACTATAAATCTTAAGGAACCAAATATAAATTCCAAAGGTTCAGTGCATCATTCTAGTCAAGCTTCCATAAGTAAAAGTCGTAGTTTAAGTAATTTATCAAACTGTAAACCCCAAACTTATGATAATATAGAAAGTAAAGTGAAAAAATATATTCAAGAACAGAAGAGGGAATCAAAATTAAGGAGAGACAGTAAAGTAGGTACTAAATCTTTACCAGTTACCCCTGTAAGAAGCAAAGAAAGTAGAGGTTTACTAGATTTAGATGAAGATTATTTAAAGAATTTGTGTCTTTCAAGGAAAAAAGAAAAGGAAGATTTACCAGAAGACCTAAAAAAAATTAAGCAAAAAATTCTTGAAGGTAATATAGATATAAATTTAGTGGAGAAGCTTTTTAACAGACTTGAGAAAGAAAGGGAGTGCTGTATTAACCAGAATATTATTTTAAATGTATATCAACTTCAGTATGACAAACTTTTAGGGAAGTATGCAGAAGCCAAAAATGATATAGATTACCTTAAGATTTAATAGAGATACGAATAACAGTGAAGAACATTCTCAATCGGGTAAACTAGGTCAATTTTCAAATTTTAAAAAAGCCTTTTCAACTTCTAATATATTTGCCGAATGCTCCATGCCATATGAATTTGGAAGTGCCAAACCTTTATCAAGTTTAATTCGTTATTCATCCACACCGCAAGTACACCCAGAAATAACTGAAGAATGTAAAGAAAATTCTGAAGGGAAGTTTTCTCATTTAAACGAGAGTTTTATGAATGAATGTTCTTTATCTGGCTCAAGCGCTTCATTTAAAGGAGATGTTAATGACTGGAATGAAAAATTTAATCATCTTAAGCAAAAAGTAAGTAATATATATACTATATATATATATATATATATATATATATATATATATATATATATATATATATATATATATATATATATATATATATAATATATTATATATATATATATATATATATATATATATATATAAAAGTAGTAGTAGTAGTTATTATTAAACAATTTAAAAGTATCTGTGATACTGACAGAGTTATTAGGAAAAATAATTAAATAAATTGTAATATATATATATATATATATATATATATATATATATATATATATATATATATATATATATATATATATATATATATATATATATATATATATATATATATATATATATATATGATGGGACAGTTAATTGTCATTATCATTAGGAAAACTGGAATATTTTTTCTCAATTATCATCATCAATTTTCTGCTGATCAATTTACGTATATTGTCGTATAAAAACCTCTACTCCACCTCTCACTGTTAAAGGTGAAAGGTAGTTTAGTAGTGGGGTCCAAATATGATCTCCAAGACAAAATTGAATTACTCCAGAATCTGGAGAAAAGATTCTTTCTTCATTACAGTTTAAGAACTATAAATTTAAAGTACTAGAATTTTGAATGTCTGTCCATGTTTTCACATTTTAAAATTTTTAAAATCGATGCTCTAAAGATAGTATTATATGTGCATATAGATATCATAGTATAACCTCTGTTCTTTCTAAAGTTTTCGAATCTATCAATAACAGGAAGATTTGGAAACATCTCAGTTTTTCTAATCTTATCTCTGATCGCCAGTATTGCTTTCGTAAGAAACTCTCAACTGGTGATCTCCTTTCCCTTCTCTCTGACTCTTGGTCCTCCGCCCTTCGGCATTTCGGTGAATCTTTTGCTGTTGCGCTAGACATATCGAAAGCTATCGATAGAGTCTGGCACAAAGCTTTGATTTCCAAACTTCCCTCTTTCGGAATCTATCCTTCTCTCTAATTTCCTTTCCGGTCGTTCTATAACAGCAGTTGTAGACGGCCACCGTTCTTCCTTTAAATCTGTTAATAGTGGTGTTCCTCAAGGATCTGACCTATCACCAACACTTTTTCTACTTTTCATTAATGATCTTCTCTCTGTTACTTCATCTCCTATCCACCCCTATGCTTATGACTCCACCCTTCATTACTCTTTTCAGTTTGAAAGGCGCCCCTCCCAACAACAGTTACTAGACACAAGGAAGGTTGCCTTGAAGCAGCTGACTTCTGATCTATCTCGAAATTCAAATTGGGGCAGAGAGAAACATGATTGTTTTCAATGCCACCAAAATTCAATTCCTTCATCTCTCTACTCGACACAATCTTCCACACAACTATGATATCTTCTTCAAAAACACTATCTCAGACCTTCATCTGTTCTTAATATTCTTGGTGTTTCTTTTTCTCATTATCTTTCTTGGAAAGATCATATTACCTCTCATTCTAAACAAGCTTCTAAGAGGTTAGGTGTTCTGAGGCGCCTTCTGTATTTCTTCAATCCACCCCAGTTGCTTGCTCTGTTTAGGGTTGTTGTTCACCCCTGTATGGAGTATGCGTCACACATCTGGGGTGGTTCCACACATACAGCTCTCCTTGAGAAGGTGGAGTCTAGGGCTTTTTGTCTTATCAACTCTCCTGCTCTCACTAATTCTCTCCAGTCTCTTTCTGCCCGTCGAATTTTTGCTTCACTCTCGCCATACTATCGCTATTACAATGGACACTGCTCTTCTGAACTTCTCTCGTCGCATACCTTCTCCACTGAGAAGGGCTCGTGTGACTTGACTTTCTACACAGTCTCATCCTTTCTCTGTCCAACTCTCTGACCCCAGACTTAACCGCTATGCTCTGTCCTACATGTACTCTACTGGTAAAGTCTGGAACACACACTCCCTTTTTCGATTTTCCCAACTTCCTATGTCTTACACACCTTCAACCGTCGTGTATCAGGCCACGTCGACCTTTAATTTGACCAGGTTCCAGTTTTTCCCCCTAACTCTGGTGGAATTTTAGTAGGTCTCTGGCCTTTGCCCACCAGAGGTGATATATATATATATATATATATATATATATATATATATATATATATATATATATATATATATATATATATATATATATATATATATATATATATATATATATATATATATATATATATATATATATATATATATATATATATATATATATATATATATATATATATATATATATATAACAGCTTAAAGAATATGTAATATTGGAAAACAATTCTGCTTTTAATAAAGGAAGAGAGAGAGACTGTTTGGAATTATGTTTTGAAATTAGTAAGTATTATTGTTTAGTATTTTTTTTTTTTAATTGTTTTTATGTATTAAATATCTTTTAATAATTTAATAGCTTGTATTACTAAGAGTTTGTTATTTATTTTCAACACATTTATCATTCATTATGAGTGAAAGTCATATTTTTCTGTAAAAAAAAAAAAATTTAATAAGGTCCAAATTAAATTGGTTAATTCTTCTATTATTATTATTATTATTATTATTATTACTTTCTCCTTTTCAGTTTTCTAAGTTATCTAAAGGCTTGCCACCTGAAAACAACTGCAAATTAAAACTTGAAGAATTACATGAAAGTATTAATGCTATTGCAAGAAATTTTTCTCTACATTTACCTCAGGTAAAATAAAATTATTATTATTATTATTATTATTATTATTATTATTATTATTATTATTATTATTATTATTATTATTATTATTATTATTATTATTATTATTTAATCCACTGCCCATTACCATGATCAATATAAATGGATTGATATCAGCTGTAGATAATCCTCCTTTCCCTCAATTATCTTTAATGACTGGACTCTCACAATTTTCTCTTCTTTCTGGCCTCGTTAACCCATCATTTTCTTTTTAACATTTGTTTTTTTTTTTGTTTGCTAATAGAGTTTGATATAATGATCTTCACCATGTTTAGAAAGAATTTTTACCATCAAGAAATATTTAGCGAAAAATTGGAAAAACTTTATATTCTTAAAGCATTTGGTTAATAAAAATGCAGGAGAAGGAGAAAGATTGATAGACGTATGTGCGTAAGAAACAACCTAAAAATAATGAATAGTTTCTATCAACATAGAGAGTAGCATATTCATACAAGATACAGATGGAGTCAGACTACAGGAAAGTTTGATCAGAAATCAATGATAGATTACTTTCATCAGATAAGAGAATCGTGTGCAATGTTAAAGTCTTACCTGGTGTACATGTCCTTAGATTCAGACCATATGTTGATAGTGGCAAAAATTAAGAAAAAAAACTTTAGGAAACGGGCAGTAAATAAAAGAAAGATTATAAAAACAAAAACCCTTAAAGTGCAGAATATGAGCTGAGTATGAGCACAAGATGAACGAAAAGATGAATGAACTGGGGATGGAAGAGAGAGAGAGCACAGGTGTACACCTTCCTTGAGAGATGTTTAAAAGAGGTGGCAGTAGAGGTGTTGGGAGAAGAATGGAATGGCGGTGGAAGAAAAAGACACACACCTTGGTGGATCGAGGAAGTAAAAAGAGCAGTAAAACAGAAAGCCAAAAGGATGAGGGAATGGATTGAGAAGGAGAACTTTGGAATCAAAAATTCCTTCACTTTTATGGCTAACTTGAATGTAAGAAATGTTCATTTTCGAAGCTTGGAATTGGCATATGTCCCATTTGCAATAATTTGATGAAAGACTGAGTGATCTATGAATATGAATCAGGTACCTCTAATTTGGCCAGGTGATAATTTCTTGTAAATTACAAAACCCTTTATTTTTTTATGGTAAGTTAGGCCTGTTATCATTTGAAGGGTGCATTTCTGTTTCTGGTGAGTGAAATTGTAAGACGCATATCTTACTACTATTTCATCATTATTCTTTTTACTTTAACAAAGATAAGTACTGTAAATAGATTTAAAAAAAATATATATATAATTATATTGTGTATAAAGCGTGGATATATATATATATATATATATATATATATATATATATATATATATATATATATATATATATATATATATATATATATATATATATATATATATATATATATATATATATATATATATATATATATATATATATTGTTTGTCATTACAGAATTTTTCCCTTAATGATGATGATGAGAGTGCTATCTCGACACCCGGTTTTTGTGATAATCTCCCTACCAATAGCTGTTATCCCAAACTTGTCAGTGAACCCCGTTGTCAGGATAAACTTGATTTTCCAAAATCTGACTTTTCTGCACTTACTTACAACAGTCGCACAAATGATAAATCCAAGTTAAGTTTCTTAAAATATTCAAATGCGAGGGATGCAGATAGTGGCTGTCCTCCTTCAGATAGAAGCACACGTAATAGTCACTTCCCTAGTTTTGATCCTTTTGAATCTTTGGGTACAAATGGCATTGGAAATGAAGTTTCATTAAATTTACATGAGTACAAGAATCGTGGATTGGATCAAGGAGAAGTGTTTCGGAGACGGAGTATTGATAATCTTTCACAAGTTATCAGATAACTGTAGAAGTATAAGATTGAATTCAAGAAAGAAAGAACAATATAAAAAAATTAAGATCCAAAAGCTTAATGAACTTAGATGAAAACTATGACGCTAGTGAGTCGTCAGAGTTTGAGGATTCAATCTATAATGATGATAAAACCAGAAAATATTTAAGAAAAACTGTAAAATCTCCTAAAACTACTAAGTATCTAAGTAAGTTTGAAGATAAATTTATTTGTCAGGATCAGATTGCCAGTTCCGATAGTCATTCTTCCAAGTATGAAGGTAATAAATGTATAATAGATATGTCTCAAATGGAGAAGAATTCAAAATATTTTAAACATCAAGTTCAAGACTTACAATCAAAAGGTTTACTTCGAAAGAGAAATAAGAGCAAAAGGTTTTCATTGCCGAACAGACCAAATACTCCTTTTAAAGCATTGGCTAAGGAACCTGTAAATTTGTCTAGATATTCTTTAAATCCCAAAGATTTGTCTAATACATTTTCAATTTCAAATGAAAAGCAGCTACCTATGAGCCGACCATCCTCAAATTTGAGTATTTATAGTGGGAGAAGTAATACAATAGAAAAGGAAGAATCAAAACTATATAATGAGAATTCGTTTTCTTTTACACAAAAAAATAGAAATAAATTGATCAGTACTTCAACCCCAAAATCATCTCATAACTATGAAAAATCTGACGATTCTGCCCAAAGTAAAAGAAGATACCGCTTATCTTCCGATATAAGCTTTGATAAGACTACGAAATCCTGTCCCAGGTCTTCCATTGGGACTTCTGAAATGCAAGCTGATACGAGTACAGTTTCTATTCCTCATTGGTAAGTCATTAAAGCTATTAATATACAATCTGTTAATAAATTTTAATTTTCTTATATTTTAATTCTCATATTTAAATATTTTAGTTGCGACGTGAAGCCTTATGTGATGGTGTGTTGCTGTCATTCTAGCCATTTGCCAAAAACACAGTGTTTGCGGACTTCATGTGAACATAAACCTGCTGCAAATAGTCCAAGAACTAAGGCAAGTTTATTTTTTCGAGATTATATATATATATATATATATATATATATATATATATATATATATATATATATATATATATATATATATATATATATATATATATATATATATATATATATATATATATATATATATATATATATACACACACACACAGAGGTACAGAGGTGGGAACCGATCCGTTACTCCGTAACTAACGGAACTAGTTTTTTGAGTAACGGACTCGTTACTTTTTCTTTCATGTAACGTACCAAATAGCTTCCCCTATCTTTTTCCTCCAATCGACTTTTTTTTTATTTTCCAATTGACCACCCTGGTCAAGCTAAAATATATATATATATATATATATATATATATATATATATATATATATATATATATATATATATATATATATATATATATATATATATATATATATATATATATATATATATATATATATATATATTTATTCTAATATGAAATGCAAACTTTAAAGCCAATAATATAATCTTACATAGATTCTATACTTGCTTTACGTATTTTTCAAGCAATATTGTTGTTTATGCTAATCCAAATTAAAGTGTCTATTTTCTTTAAATTACAGAGTAACTAACAGCATGCAGAAGACAAAAAAAATACACCCTTATAAAGGAATGCCAAAAAGAAATATACAAACAAATATATACGTTTTTGTAATTTAGGTTTGATTATTAATTTTTTATGTAATAATTATTAAAAATTTATTAGTAAAAATTTTTTTAATAATAATGATAATGTTGAAAATTTAATATACACAAATTTATAAATTACCTAAGATATCATAATAAATATCATAGTCAAAAGCTAAAAGTAACGGAGTAACGGAACTTTCGTTTTCCTTTTCCTTTCAAAGAAACGGAATAAAGATAACAGAGTTACTTTTTTCGAGTAACGGGGTAATGGTAACAGAATTACTTTTTTTTAGTAACGATGCCAACATATATATACATATATATATATATATATATATATATATATATATATATATATATATATATATATATATATATATATATATATATATATATATATATATATATATATATATATATATATATATATATATATATATATATATATATATATATATATATATATATATATATATATATATATATATATATATATATATATATATATATATATAATTAGAGTTGGGTAGGCTTGAAGCTACTTACCTCGGATTTTATCTCTTTAATAATTGGGGCAATGAATGCCTCAAAAATCCAATTCCTCTACCTATTTGCTCGTCATAATTTTTTTTTTTTTTTTTTTTATTTCACCTCTGGATGGGCAAAGGCCAGAGGACTACTAATATTCCACCAGAGTTAGGGGGAAAGTCGGGAACATGGTCAAATTAAAGGCCGACATGACCTGATGCATAAGTCAAACCTTTTGTTTTTATTTTCATGGTATTTGCTTTCTTCAGTCTTCCTTGAATAATCACATTGTCTCTCTTACTGAAGAAGCTATAAAAAATTGAGTGTTTTGTGTCGCCTACAGATCTTCTTACCACTACAATTGCTCTTAACATTCCAAGTCACTAGAGGTGCTTGCTCTGTATAGGAGTATCGTTCTCCTATGCTTGGAGGATGCTATGCATGTCTTGGGTAGTTCAAAATATTCTGCTCTTTGTTAAGGTGGAATCTAGGACTTTTTGATTTACAAACTTTTCTGCTTGTGGTTTTTATTACTTTTAAAACTCGTAAAATGGCGCACATTTATTTTTATTTTATAATTTGCAGGTTGACAGTGAAAAATTGATGACGTATTTGAACAGTGTTACAGAACGAGCAGAAAGTGTTAGAATGGACACCCAGGCTTCATTGAATCTTTTTCGATCCAAAATGTTACCAGTAACGAGACGTTAGATAGAAAATTTGGTTGATCTTAACATTCCAAGTCACTTTCTGCTATATACATTTCTTCATCTAGTTAAATCTTGGTTATTAACTACACTAGAATGAATCTGTAAATACACCTTTATTGGAGGCCTTACAAAAAACAATCATAAATTATTTATGGTAATGAAGAAGATGTGATGATTTAAAATTAATCCATCCATTAGCAATAATAAAAATATTAATTCCACCCATTTAATCGTACATTTTTTTTTTTCCTCATTATTAAACGTGCCACAGGTTTGTTTATTTGTAAATATCTAATTTTTATTTTTAGATTAGAAATCCAAAGAAATAATACATTTAAATGTTACGCTTCAACAGATATAGTCACATATCCAAAATAATATTGGATCTACTTTAGTTTATTTTAGAATGTAGGATTAACATTAGTTTTATATTGAATTTGAGGTTTTATTTTATTTTTTATTTTTTGTCTGTCTATGTGATTTTGAACCAGTGGGTATTTGTAAGTATATTAAAAACTATTCTGCCATATTTATGACCTGATTATTGTGGAATT
Source organism: Armadillidium nasatum (assembly GCA_009176605.1). Taxonomy (NCBI): domain Eukaryota; kingdom Metazoa; phylum Arthropoda; class Malacostraca; order Isopoda; family Armadillidiidae; genus Armadillidium; species Armadillidium nasatum. Next base: position 50,403 of record SEYY01020599.1, on the reverse strand, counting down.
TATTTTTATCCTTAATCCTTTGAAAATTTTTTAATAGTTGTCGGATGCGTAAGTTTATTTCCAAATTATTATATAGATGTTTTACATCTATAATATTGTAAATAAGAAGCCATCCATTTTGGATAAGATTTTGTAGACATTTAAAAAGCATTTTTTTCGTTCAAATTTTCCAAAAAAAATAAAGTTTTTATATTTTCATGAATGATATTAAATTATATTTTACTTCCAAGTATTTTAAGGTTCAGAATTAAATTTTTTATAACTTATTTTTAAATATTTTTAAAATATACATGTATATTTATAGTATCTTGTTTTATTTCCTTTTAATGCATGTAATTTATTACTGAAAATTTTCAGCTTAATCTTCAAATTATAAAATTTAAAACAGATATACTAAACTTTTTAGAACGCTAATGAATAAAAATGTTTGTTTCTCATAATGGGAATTGCGCTTTCTGATAAAGAACTTACCCAACACTTTAATATCAGCATAGTGTTAAATCTACCTACTTTTAAATCCATTATTACAGAACTTACTTTTTTTTTAATCTATAGATTTAATATAGCTTCTAAACTCCCTGACAATTTTAAAAAAAAAACTTTACAGCTTTTCGAAAAGAATAACACACTATGAATGGAATTTAAAGGAATTCATAAAATCACTTCATACATGTAAAAAAAATTTCAATTATGAATAAGAAATTGCAGAAGTTACAAAAACAAAGAAATAAACATACAATTTTGATCTACTTTTAAAAATCTATTAGATACTTAAGTACGCAAAATAAAGACAAGATGAATTCGTGAGAACAAAGGTTACCACGAAATAATTCGGTATTTAAATTTCCTAAATTATGAAGTCGCATGATACTTGCAGCACGATGACATTTTCGTTTCTCTCTCTCATAAATTATTTTCGTAAGGAATGATCTATTGGTGATCCTTCTTCACTTCCTGTTTCTTAGTTCTCTGCATTTCAGTGAATCCTTTGTTGTCGCGCTAAACAAATCGAAAACTTTCGATAGTGTCTGGCTAAAAACTTTGAATATCCTAATCCTTCTTTCTGGACTTTCCTTTCAGGTCATTCTTTAGCAGCAGTAGTAGATGGTCACAATTCTTTTAATTCAATACTGGTGTTCCTCGGGGTTCTATCTGGATCCCGTTTTTCCTACATTTAATCAATTACCTTCTATTTGCCATTTCACACATCCACTCTTAACGCTGAAGATTTCTCCCTTTATTTTATAAAGTGACGTGGAACTCAAACAGCCGATAGCAGAAGGGAGACCTCAAAGTAACTGACCTGTGATCTCCCTTGGATTTCTGATTGGTTTACTGAAAACATTCCTTTTCAGTCTCAAATATTCAGTTCCTTTATTCTATATTCTTGACGAAAACTTCCACATTATTATCTAACTGATAGGACCACTCGATCCTCCTTTTCTTTGGGACCGTTCTTGGAATAATTGCATTCTCTCACTAAACAAACTCCAAGGGGTTAGGTGTTTTAATCGGTCTTTAGAACTTCTTTGTATGACAATTGTTTGAAAATTTCCACCTTTTAATTAAAAGGGGAAAATCTTGTATGAACTTATATCTATTTATCGGTGCTGGGTTTTTTTTTTTTCCGAGTGCAATATTGTACGAAATCAACAAACCATTTCCACCAATCACGGACATCAAACGAAAGACACTTCTCTCATTTGAAAAAATTATGGCTGTTCGAATAAAAGAGAAGTTTGAATAAGAAGATTCGGTGATATTGAATGAAGTACAAACATGGTTCTTAAAGACTTTGATTTTATATGTATTAATAAGTTTTATATAATTGATATTCTGAAATAAATGTCTTAAAAAAAAGTCTACTTTGTTTCAGTAGCTTAACTTTATATCAAGGTTGGGAAAAAACGAAGTTCAACATTCAAAGGTTAAAAGTATATACCAGAAATAAAAATAAAATTCTTTACTTCCACCAACATAAAATAAACTTTTACATAACAAAAAAAAGCATTTAGTAATGATAGAAAGAAATAAAATGTTAGATAATAAAAATTCTATTAATAAACATTCAATTTTCTAATGAAATTTTCACATAAAAAATCTAGAAAACTGTTTTTATTTGATAGAAACAGAATATTTGTAAAATTTACAACCAGATAGAAGAGCAAGCCATAAAAGACTCATTATCAGAGAGTCAATTTAATTCCGAACTTCAAAATATTTGAACACCCGAAGAGGTTTGGAATGTAGAAACCAACTTTAGAGCTAAATTTCACTGTAAAGTACTTAAATCTTAAAATCTACTAAGTATTTAAACTTGGTTGTGGAGACATCTAACACAACTATTTATCTATTTAAGCTTTTAAATATACATTTTAAAAGAATTTTGACAATAAAAGGTTATAAATATCACACACCTTGATAAACATTTTGGTTGGTAAAATTAACTTTTATATCAAATGTACGCTTCACGTTACAATAATTTTTTAAAATAAAAAAATAATAACACTTTTAATACTGGAATTTGTATGAGTTTTATATTGCTAATAGAGAACATTTTCCCAGCTGGTAAAATGCTAATAAAACGTTAAAATGTTAAATTACTAATTTTTATCAACAGAATTTGCCTCTTCAGGTTTTGGCACCTCTTCTTCTTCCTTTTTCCTACTCTCTCGTGTTTCTTTCAAAAAATCTTTTATATGCTTGTTTATTTCATCATTTTTTTTCTCAATGTTATCTAAGGCTATATTGATTGCATCCATTTCAGCAAGAAGTTTCAACATCTCTGAAAATGAAAGAAAAAAAAAAAAATAAAAAAAAAAAAAAAAAAAGTATGTGTGCAAATTAAAGAATGAAAAATATGTAACATTTCGTTTTAAGAAAATACATGAATGGAATTTGAAGAGTACCAAAATACTACAGCAAAATCCAAACTAAATAGATTCTAAAGAATAAAAAATTACCAGATATTAAAATAGGAAAAAAAATCCCTTGACAAATGAAACCAATTGGAATTTTAATGTACAAACAAGAAAGAAAACATGTAAAGAAATTTTTTTAAAAGAACAATTCTTGTATCCTTTTTTTAATGTTATAATGTTATAAAATTCAATTGATAATCATAGAATGTAACACTGTGTCTGATTACATTTTTAAAAAAAAATATATATATATACAAATAAAATAAAAATTTTTTTTTTTGTAATACCAAAAAATATTTTATATGAATATTTTTCAGGATATCATTACAAAAATTATTATTTTGTTATGCTAACATAAAATGAGCACTGCTAATAATAGAAACACGTCTTGTTTGTGACTACTCGGTTTCACCATTGACAAAGGTTTTTTATAATGTATGAAATCCATTATAGGCATCGTTATTCTCGGTGTGAAATACAAGATTAGGTTAAAAACTGAACAATAAATTTTCTTTCTGGTATTCTGTTCTAGTTCAGCTTTTTTTTCCATTCACTATTTACATTCTATAAACAACTTTTCCCTCTTGAATATTTTTATACTGTATTTTTATAGAGATAAAATGCTGTAATAAACAAATCAAATATTTTATATTACCTATACGAGTGTGACTCATAGTTTTAAGAATTTAAAACTATCTAATAATTAAAAAATTATTAGATTCTAGGTTAGATGCTACTCTATGTATGATTTCACATACAATAAAGGTATGCATTAATTTCACCAACTGAACTTACCGGCATAATAATAAATTAAAACATTTTCATAATATTTATTATTCTGTGGAGATTTAAGAAACCTTTTCCCACACTAGTTCAGATATTAGAAGTTAAATGATTTAAAAAAAAAAAAAGTTTTAGTATTTCGCTAATAAGTAGCAGCATGTTCAATAGCATTATGTAAATGATTTTTAAAATGTTTTGTGTAAAATAACTTTGGCTATTAATTTTAATACGACCACAAGATAAAATGATCTTCTCTCACCCGTGCAGAGTTCATAAATTGGATCTCTAGGCTACATGTAGCACAATCCCACATTCCCATTTCAATTATAATTTAAATACATAAAACAAAAACAAATATTATTATTATTATTAATTAATTATGTTAGTTAATTGCATAAAACAATTATTTAATTGTAAAAATTTAAAAAAAATTTTTTTTTATTAATAAACAGGACTTAAAAATAAATTTCTTACCATCTTCTCTAAATTCATCATCAAATTCTGTATCTTCAGCTGGATTATCACCATTTTCTTGTGATGACTCACTATTATTATTCGGATTAACTAATGATCTCATTTTGTCAATATAATTAAAATACTACAATTAATACGTTCTGAGAAGAAATATAAAAAGAATAATATATGAAAATAATTCACATACTTATAATTTACTGAGTTTACAATTCTACCAATTTTAAACTACCATACAATTTACAGAATTAATTGTATGGTAGATAAAAAATTAAATATATAGTAGTATGGTATATTTCTAAATAATGACATTACTTGTTTGAATAAAAAAAAAAAAGTACATATCTACAACCTAATTAATTAATTAAAATCAAGTAAGCATTCTACCAGTAAAATTACTCTATTCAAGAACAATTTTTTTATGCTTAGTGAAAATCCACAGCAAAGCACTAATATTAAATACTAATAAAATAATTACTAATAAAAAATTAATTAAATGATCTGCCTTATTGAAAACAGATGCCTATCTAGGCATTCAGTGTACATTGACTAATCATTTTTTACTCCATGTAGCATTTATTTTTTTTTTAACCTAAACTGTGTTCATAAACTGAGGGTTTGGAAAGGGATTGTTTTTGTTACACATATCCAAGTGACTTTGCACCGTCTTAACTTATTTTGGAATATTTTTTTTATACAATTGATGATACCATGAAGCAGACATGTGGGATTCATTATTATTGCTAATTCCTTATTATCACTTAACGAAACAACATGTCATAACAGGCAAACTTGTGCAATAAATTAAATGAGATACTAAGTAAGCTAAATTTATTGAACTTACTCTTCAGATAATTTGACTTAATTTCATATTTAATATTGATTAATTATTTTTAAGTTATCATAATATCAATACTGAAAGTTCAAACTTCTTAATATAAGTCTAATAAACACTGCATAATTATAAAAAAATATGAGAACATTTTTTTAGAATTGGTAAAAAAACCTTTAACTATAAATACCAACAGTGCTCCATCTTTTTAAAACAATCTGGTAGCTTAGACTACTAGGGAATGGAATAATTTCAAGCAAGTAAAATAAATACAATTTAGGTAAAGGTGGAGATTGTTTCAAGTTTCGATTGTTAAAAAATAGAAAATCAAAAATATGCTCTAAACATCAGAGGTTTTTAAAACAATTATTATTAACTTTTCTAGCAGAAACTAATTCGACTTATCATAGAACTACCTTAAAAAGAGACTACTAGACCTAACGTACACAAGAATGGAATAATATTCATAGCAAAAAAATAAGATATAAAAATAAAATCAGAAACAATCTCCACAATACAATTTATTATAATCTTTAATCTTTATTATTGTTATCTCGCTATATTTTATTCCAATAAAACAATTTTTTTCCCATGTTATTCATAATTTTAATGCATTTCCAGTGTTTCTGCAAAATAATGAAAATCACTGAAGAGCCCTAACTCAACAGAATTGCCTTTTATTCCTTGTCTGCAATTAGCCAATTTTTCCAGTGGGGGGGGGGGGAATAACCTTACAGTATTGCAAGACATCTGTGCATACATCCCTGGATTTTATTTTTTAATGACCTCTTTCTAGATTGAAATATTAAGTTCAGAACATAAAAAGAGGATGTAAAGATCATAACCTGGGGAGAGAGGGTTGCATAAACAAGGGATAATGCTTGATTATTAGCAAAAAATTCTTCATTTAGAAGTATGATAGTTTTCCACCTTAAAAGTTCAATCACACGGTTGTCACACTGTATCATGTTTCCTAAATTAAAAATTTTATAAGCTTATATAGTAAAAGTATACTGTAATAATTCTATTCCTAATATTAATAAACACAATTGCAAAATATATTATCTGTAATTTTCAGAAAAACACTAGTTGTGACGTCACACATGCTGCACGAACGAAATCTCATGACTGATTTTAAGGCGTATTTTGAGTAAAATCAATTAGCATTTACATATTTTAATGATAAAATTTCAGAGATCTCTCCTAGTCCAATAAAAGTATAAAAAATACTATAATTTAATTTAAAACTCTTGCATAAAAAGCTTCGGTGATATTCTACTTTCAACAATTAGACCCTGATAGGGAAATTAGAGGTCGTAATAGAAAAGGTTTCGTCGGAATTACAGAAAATATTTATATTTTACCACCACTCACGGGCAGAGCCCTTTTTCAAAGAGCATGTGCAGTTCTTGTTGACAGGAAAACTGTCTTTCAGTGCTAAATTCTAGGATATTTGTTCAACAAGAGTTCTCGTGATGCCTTGAAAACACTTGATAGATATCGCAATTACTAATATGTAAGATGGTGTGCTTTAGTTCTTAGGATTTTTCTTTCTCTAAGTAATATGACTCGGGATATAGTTTAGCATAGTAAAATAAAATCGAAATAAAAAATTTCTAAGTAATATTATAAAAATGTCCTATTTTAAAAATTTCTGACAATCTCGTGTACGATATTACTGCAGAAAAAAATAAAACAATGATAATATGGCTTCGTATATATATATATATATATATATATATATATATATATATATATATATATATATATATATATATATATATATATATATATATATATATATATATATATATATATATATATATATATATATATATATATATATATATATATATATATATATATATATATATATATATATATATATATATATATATATATATATATATATATATATATATATATATATATATATATATATATATATATATATATATATATATTAAAACCCCACAGGAAAATTAAAACAAATTTTTTAAAAAAGAGCGAGGCTTTCGAAGGAACAACCGTCCTTCCTCTTTCAGGCTCTGTATTAAACTTGAGCCTGAAAGAGGAAGGACGGTTGTTCCTTCGAAAGCCTCGCTCTTTTTTAAAAAATTTGTTTTAATTTTCCTGTGGGGTTTTAATTGTATAAAACAAAACACGGTTATAGTGTTTTTTTTTGTCTATATATATATATATATATATATATATATATATATATATATATATATATATATATATATATATATATATATATATATATATATATATATATATATATATATATATATATATATATATATATATATATATATATATATATATATATATATATATATATATATATATATAAACTAGTAATAAACTTCATAGACAAAATAGTCTGCCAAAGAAATATATTAAAACTTACAAGAAAGAATAAATAATTTCGTAATAATTTTTTAATATTCTTATTAATATGAAGAGAATAACGACACTTAAATCCGTCTATAAGAATTGAGAAAGAATTATTTTAAATTTTTAATTCTCTATTAAAGAATTGGACACAGAATTTGTAAGTCGAGTTATTTGCTTCTGGCCAAGATGTTATTTCATATGTGCGTTTGGCAAATTGAATGTTGGTTTGGTCAGATTCATCATAAGTGATCATGTGCATAGCACGTGATTTCCCTTTTGTGTATGTTATATATATATATATATATATATATATATATATATATATATATATATATATATATATATATATATATATATATATATATATATATATATATATATATATATATATATATATATATATATATATATATATATATATATATATATATATATATAAAGACGTAGTTAACGAGTTATCGTAGTATCTTTGAGATTTGAAGTTAAAAACTCTTTCTTGAGTGATGGGCTTATCCTTCATGTCCTCTCGTAAGTTGTTTTGGGCTCGCCACATTATTTTTATTAATTTTTGACCCCTGAATACCATAACGAGTTTCAACGACGATAGACGGGCTCAAGGGCTCAAGGGCTCATGGGCTCACGGGCTCATGGGCTCACGGGCTCACAGGCTCACAGGCTCACGGGCTCACGGGCTCACTGGCTCACGGGCTCGCGGGCTCACGGACTCACGGGCTCACGGGCTCACGGGCCTTCGTAAGACCAGTTTTTCGCCAGATTATCCTTTCAATTTAGTCGATGGAAGATGGAATAGTTCTTGAACGTTTTTATCGAGTCTTTTTAAGTTAAAATGCGAATTCTGAGAGAGTTCCTATGCATTTTATTTAGGTGTCTTATTTTGTAAATCACTCCCCCTATATATATATATATATATATATATAATATATATATATATATATATATATATATATATATATATATATATATATATATATATATATATATATATATATAATATATATATATATATATATATATATATATATATATATATATATATATATATATATATATATATATATATATATATATATATATATATATATATATATATATATATATATATATTGTAAAAATTGTCATAACGAATCGTTGGGACAAGTGGCAAAAATGTCACAACAAATTTTTTTATTTTCTTATTAGAAAATAAATCGGTCGAAGCGACTTTATTATGCTTAATATGTCTTTTTCTCAATTGAAAAATTTTACTGTGATATTTTTACCCTTCTTGTCCCAATCGATTCGTTAGGACAATATATGTGGATTTGCTGCCTCCTGCATAATATGCTGTGAATGAAGCAATTCTGAAGTTGTTAAAATTTACGACAGGGTTGGCCAGACACCGCATTTTCCGTATCACACCGTACCACACTTAGAGGTCGTGCATTAACACCAACCGCAATTTATTTACATCACACCTCTCAGCACCGTCCCAGAATGCTAAAATTGTGTAACGCACCGTCTCAGAATGCTAAAACTGTGTACCGCACCGTTCCAGAATGCTAAAACTGTGTACCGCACCGTTCCAGAATGCTAAAACTGTGTACCGCATCGTTCCAGAATGCTGAAACTGTGTACCGCACCGTTCCAGAATGTTAAAACTGTGTACCCCACCGTCCCAGAATGTTAAAACTGTGTACCGCACCGTCTCAGAATGCTAAAACTGTGTGCTGCACCGTTCCTTACAGCATCAGTGCATCGGTCAACTTTAGTTTGTAAATACTAAACAGTCAAAGTTGTCATTCCAGTTTTGTGACAAGCAATTGTTAATTAAACATTGGAACGTTGGAACGTTTCAGAGAATAATTTTCTTTCTTTGTAATTATAATTCTTTAATCCAAAAGTTTTACTTCAGTTGCACCAATTTTCTTTTCTTCATGAGTCTTTTTAGTCCAAAATATCTGAAATTTCGGAACCAGTAAGTAATGAATATAGGCTTTTATGAAAAATATTCTCTTCCTTACATACTAATCAGGATCTTGATGAATATATATGTATTCCTACTAAATTTGCTGCTTTCCAAAAAAAAAAAAAAAAAAAAAAAAAAAACGCTTAGAATATTAAACTATTTTTTTTGTTTATAACCAATAAAGATTTTGGTACGGTAAATAAAATTATAAAAGCGGAATTTCAATTTTGAACAATTACCTAATTTTTACTCCAAGGTCTACCATTATAAATGTGTGCATAATTAGAACTTGTATCGTTACTCATTAGAAATTAAAGTGATTAATATCCTTGCAAAGGATACGTTTATTTAAAGAAATGAGTTTGCGGAAATACAGGAAATACAGTTTCAAAACTATCATAGCTTGCATTTACGTTTCAAGTACACGTAATATTGCATGATCGGGAAAAAGGAATGAAAAAAGGGGTTCCCCTAAAGCCTACATGACGACGATAATAATAATAGAAAATGACTAAAAAATATATATAAAAAATAAGGTATATCAACTTTCTTAAAATTTATGACCCTCCTTTCCCCTCTCACAGAACACCCCACAGTCAACCCTCCCTTCTAAAAAGACATGAAAACCCAACATCAATTATTTAATGCGATCACCATCCTTTGATCCCAGCTACAAAAAAAATCGCATTCCTTTTAATCGCAGCTACAAAAAAATCGCAGTCCTTGTTGGAAAATCCTCTTTCCTCTGACCTTGTAACGGCAAAAAAGAAGATAATAGAGAATATGAAACTGCAATAAGAGAAGAAGAGACGTAGACTCTTCTTTAGATGACGTAGGAACCAGATGTGATGTCATCTTGACAATGTGTCATTAGATACCGAGGATCAATGTCAACATTTCTACTTAATAATAATAATAATAATAATAATAATAATAATAATAATAAAAAAAAAAAAAAAAAAAAAAATAATAATAATAATAATAATAATAATAATAATAATAATAATAATAATAATAATAATAATAATAATAATAATAATAATAATATTAAAATAATAAAATAATAATAATAATAATAATAATAATAATAATAATAATAATAATAATAATAATAATAATAATAATAATAATAATAATAATAATAAAAATAATAATAATAATAATAATAATAATAATAATAATAATAATAATAATAATAATAATAATAATAATAATAATAATAATAATAATAATAATAATAATAATAATAATAATAATAATAATAATAATAATAATAATAATAATAATAATAATAATAATAATAATAATAATAATAATAATATAATAATAATAATAATAATAATAATAATAATAATAATAATAATAATAATAATAATAATAATAATAATAATAATAATAATAATAATAAAAATATCAAAATAGAAAAGACACGCAAGAAGCAAGAAAAATAGCTTTACCATTAAATGAATAACATTGAAGGTGATTTAAATGAATATATAATGGATCATTTTGTTCCAATAAACTAAACATTTTCATTCTTTTGGTTCGTGATTATTTACCGATAGTATATTGAAAATATGGACCTTAAGTAGTACACGAAACAATTCATATTTTATAAAATAATAGGTTACCATCCCTGTTAAATTGTAATGAAAAAGAGGTAAAATTATCTAGAAAAAAGGCAAACAATATTTGTTAAGACAATTGTGAAGTGCAAAAACCTAAAAATAAAAACAGAGCTAATAACCAAAATAGAAACAGAGCTAGTAACCAAAAAGAAACAGAGCTAGAAAAATAGAAACAGAGCTAGTAACCAAAATAGAAACAGAGCTAGTAGTAACTAAAAGAGAAACAGAGCTAGTAACCAAAATAGAAACAGAACTAGTAACCAAAATAGAAACAAGCTAGTAACCAAATAAAAAAAGAGAAACAGAGCTAGTAACCAAAATAGAACCAAAATAGAAACAGAGCTAGTAGTAACCAAAAGAGAAACAGAGCTAGTAACCAAAAGAGAAACAGAGCTAGTAGTAACCAAAAGAGAAACAGAGCTAGTAACCAAAATAAAAACAGAGCTAGTAACCAAAATAGAAACAGAGCTAGTAACCAAAATAGAAACAGAACTAGTAACCAAAAGAAAAACAGAGCTAGTAACCAAAATAGAAACAGAGCTAGTAACCAAAAGAAAAACAGAGCTAGTAACCAAAATAGAAACAGAGCTAGTAACCAAAATAGAAACAGTGCTAGTAACCAAAATAGAAACAGTGCTAGTAACAAAATTAGAAACAGAGCTAGCAACAAAAATAGAAACAGAGCTAGTAACCAAATAGAAACAGAGCTAGTAACCAAAATAGAAACAGAACTAGTAACCAAAATAGAAACAGAGCTAGTAGTAACCAAAATAGAAACAGAACTAGTAACCAAAATAGAAACAGAGCTATAACCAAATAGAAACAGATATAGTAACCAAAATAGAAACAGAGCTAGTAACCAAAATAGAAACAGAGCTAGTAACCAAAATAGAAACAGAGCTAGTAACAAAAATAGAAACAGAGCTAGTAACCAAAATAGAAACAGAGCTAGAAACCTTACATTTTACAAAATATAGATTGATACGAGTAAGTCGTTAGGACCGAAAATATTCAGAGGTAAAAGAAATACCAAATATTTGTCAACCAATCAGCACTACTCAAAGTTCTTTATTACAATTATCAACATTTGGGGAATAAAACATGCGTGTAACTTGCTTAATAAAAATATTATTGAAAAACATTTGTTGGAACAATTTTTGAGGTGTATTAACACTGGAAATGAACAATATTACTGAAAAAATTGTCCTAACGAATCGTTGGGACAAGTGAAAAAAATGTCACGACAAATTATTTTCAGTTATTTTCTTATTAGAAAATAAGTCGGTGAAGCGGCTTTCTTATGCTTAATATGTCTTTTCTCTGTTGGAAATTTTACTGTGACATTTTTGCCACTTGTCCCAACGATTCGTTAGGACAATTGATTTTGGAAAAAAGGCGAATTAAAAGCAATCATCAAGGCTTATAAAAATTTTTAACGACTTTGATATTGAAATATTTGTAGGGAGCAGAAAATCACAGTTCCATCTCCTGCACCAACTCTGGTTCGAAGCTCTTAATTAAAAATAAATAAAACTAAATATTAACTTAATTTAGGGGATTTAAATTTTTATAACAATTAAAAGTGATCATAATTTCATTTATCTTAAGTTCGTGTCTCATGGGTATTACCCAATTCAAGGAGAGAGCTCTCCAGGATGCTTCCTAAGAACCGCACAAGGAATCAGACCATGGACTTTCACTTCACAATCCTATCGCTCAATACTATTTGTGTCACAGTTACGATTACTTAGATAATTTACCTTTTAAATGTTTGAATTAAACGGACAAATATAAATATAAATTTAAATTAATATAAATTAATAGTATTAATATAAATTGATTAAATTAATAAAATTAAAATAAATTAATATAAATAAAGTAATAAAATTTTAAACATTTTTATTATTTGAATCCCGTATTTGATATTTTTAATCTACAAATTCAATTTACAATATCAGTAATTGTATTAATGTATTACTACTACTACTACTACTATTACTACTATTAATAATAATAAAAATAATAGTTGTATTTAATAGTTTATTAAAAACTGAATGTATTAATGTAGTTATGCAAATATATTAGATTTCTTAATGCCACTTAACGACCATGAAAATTAAAGAACGGATATATATATATATATATATATATATATATATATATATATATAATATATATATATATATATATATATATATATATATATATATATATATATATATATATATATATATATATATATATATATATATATATATATATATATATATATATATATATATATATATATATATATATATATATATATATATATATATATATATATATATATATATATATATATATATATATATATATATATATATATATATATATATATATATATATATATATATATATATATATATATATATATATATATATATATATATTATATTTATTATATTTAATATATACAAAAGTGTAACTTAATAAAATAAATGAATGGATAAATAAATATTTAAATAAATAATATTAGAATAAAAAAAAAATTAAATAAATTAAAAAATGAATATTAAATATTCAAATTAAATAAATAAATAAATTATATTAATTAAAATAAATAAACTGATAAAAAAGTTCACACGGTATGATTCCACTGAATCTTATCACGTGATACGTTTATGTTGTATAATAAAAATTTAATTCAATTTAGTGTATATATATATATATATATATATATATATATATATATATATATATATATATATATATATATATATATATATATATATATATATATATATATATATATATATATATATATATATATATATATATATATATGTAAATATTGCCGAATTAATATGGCGTTAAGGTCGTAAACTTTGGCTAAAAATTTGCAAGATTGATCGTTAAGTACAAGCAGCTTAAGGAATGAAATTTACACAAAATAAAGTTTTTATTTCAATATTCTCCTTTCCTATTACATAAAAATACAAACCGACTGCGGTTTTTATTAACTAAATTCACTAGATGGGATTCTGGATATATATATATATATATATATATATATATATATATATATATATATATATATATATATATATATATATATATATATATATATATATATATATATATATATATATATATATATATATATATATATATATATATATATATATATATATATATATATATATATATATATATATATATATATATATGATCCTATATTCAGGTTTTTCAAGGTTTGTATTAATTTATTTATAACTATGATAGTTCCCCCTATACGAACAGCAGATTTAGGCAATTCTGTGGAATGCAAAATGTATGTATGAAAAAAAAAAAAAAAAAAATGAAAAAAAAAAAAACTTTTTTTAAGCCTTTATTTTATTATTCGATCGATCTTTACTAAAAGTTTGATAGACAATTTTTATTTGAATTTTGTTAATTAATTAATAGGTTTATAGTCTATGATGACGTAACGAATTATTCATCTAAAGTGTATCAAAGAAAGGAGGGAAAGAGAAAAAGGAATTGCTCCAGATTTTACCTATAGAGTCCATGTAAGAATGATCATAGCAGAGATGTACAGAAAAATGATAAGCATTTACGGAAAAAGTAATCACAATAGCTGTAATCAAAGTGGAATATACGGGTATATAACTAGAAAGTTTAGAAGATCAGTATCCGTTGTAATAATAAAATTATATTGAGGAATGAAAGAGTAAAGCAACAGTTGAAAAGTCTGAAAGAGACTGAAAAAAGTCAGAATGTGAGAAAGTGTTGGAGAGTGAATAGGTCAAAAAACCGATGATCCACCCTTTTATATAAGAGCTGAATAAGTGAAAAATTCCTAATATACAAAAAACATTGCAGAACAAAGAATAAGAATAAGAATATGAATAAGAATAAGAATAAGAATAAGAATAAGAATAAGAATAAGAATAAGAATAAGAATAAGAATAAGAATAAGAATAAGAATAAGAATAAGAATAAGAATAGGAATAAGAATAAGAATAAGAATAAGAATAATAATAGGAATAAGAATAAGAATAAGAATAAGAACAAAGAATAAGAAGGTGTTAAGAAAAATTCTAAAGAAGACTCAGGAGACACAAACTATGAGAAGTAGTTTGGTGAACTTTCCAAGAAAGGTCAAAAATAAAAGTAAATGCCAAAAACATTAAGGACATACAAAGGTTTGAGTTGGGTTTCGAAGATATTGTAGTCGAATGGAAGATTGTGTCGAATGGAAAAAAAAAAAAAAAAAAAAAAAAAAAAAAAAAAAAAAAAAAAAAAAAATTATGAAGCATTGAAAAAGGACAGTTTTTATTATGTTTCAATTAAAAAATAAGAAAAAAAATCAATATTATATATATATATATATATATATATATATATATATATATATATATATATATATATATATATATATATATATATATATATATATATATATATATATATATATATATATATATATATATATATATATATATATATATATATATATATATATATATATATATATATAATATATATATATATATATATATATATATATATATATATATATATATATATATTATATATATATATATATATATATATATATATATATATATAATATATATATATATATATATATATATATATATATATATATATATATATATATATATATATATATATATATATATATATATATATATATATATATATATATATATATATATATATATATATATATATATATATATATATATATATATATATATATATATATATATATATATATATATATATATATATATATATATATATATATATATATTCCACAGTAAAACATTTCCACGATAATTTTTGTAAACAATCTTTCTCATTATCAGTGAGAGTAACATAACGGTCAAAGACCTGAAAAGATAATAATAATAATAATAATAATAATAATAATAATAATAATAATAATAATAATAATAATAATAATAATAATAATAATAATAATAATAATAATAATAATAATAATAAATAATAAAAATAATAATAATTTAATCAGCTTCATTAATAATAGTAGTAAAATTCTTAATTTCCAAGTAATAATAATAATAATAATAATAATAATAATAATAATAATAATAATAATAATAATAATAATAATAATAATAATAATAATAATAATAATAATGTTGGTTCACACCCAATATCGAAGGTAAATATTTTACGAAGAAACAAAATTTCTGCCTCACAGAAGTGATATTTTTATTTTTTTATTTTTCCATTCATCAATTTATTTTTTGTATTGTTTATTTATATATGCATTTTATTTTTATTTTTTAATAAATGAATGAAGAATGAATATCTTTGTGTTTATTTTTTTTTATTTTTTTTTTCATTAAAAATAAATTTTATATATATTTTTTTGTATATTATCATAATTATAACGATTTTATATACCTTTTATATCGTATCTCGTTGTAAAAGTCCTACATTAATCTCTCGTACGAATCATATTAACCAAATACCTATAAAGTTCCCTAGAAAGTACCCCTCCTTAAAATAGGTCATTGTCCTTGAGAAAGAGAATTTATTTACAGTTATTTTTATGCAAAATGAATTCATTATCTTAAGTCAAAACTTTATACTCTCCTTCTTGCCATACGAACGAAAGAACAGCTACAATACCCAGCTGCTTCTCTCGCGTCTACAAAGTTGACTCATTCTTAATGGTAGGTAAAATGGTTTTAGTTTTTTTTTTTCTTTTCTGTTTTTTTTTTTATTTTTTTATTATTTTTATTATTATTTTTTTTTTGTGGAATGCAACAGGACGCTTCTTTCTGTCCTGCAGGACACCTCACCAAAGGATTTGTTGTCCAGCTGACGGATAATATAATAAGATGTATTGTGTCAAAATACAATTTAAATATAAACAGTAAATTTTCATTTTTTTAAAATATTTAAATCAAAGGGTTAAGTTATTATTATTATTATTATTATTATTATTATTATTATTATTATTATTATTATTATTATTATTATTATTATTATTATTATTATTATTATTATTATTATTATTATTATTATTATTATTATTATTATATTTATTATTATTATTATTATTATTTATTATTATTTATTATTATTATTATTATTATTATTATTATTATTATTATTATTATTATTATTATTAATATTGGTGATTTTTTTCGATCAAAGAGTACCAGTTGAACTGGTTTGTACTTGAATATCATGTGACTTGAAAATAATTGGTTCCTTTTACCTGAGGACTTCAATAATAGGAGTTGCTTTGATAGGTTTAACTTTTATTTTTATAAAAAATATATATTTTAACAAAGTTCAAATTCATTAAATTTTTATCATAATTTTTTTTTTTTTTATGATATAAACCTTAAAAGTGGCAAACATTGCTAAGATTTAAAAAACAAGAAATTAGTGAAAATTTATGTTCAATTGTGCCGTATAGAAAAATAATATAGCAAAACTTCTTGATATTGATATTGTTACTCTTCTAAGCATACAGTTCTCACGAGAATTTCTGATACTTGGTATGGGTCAGCATTGGAAGAAGGTCTCCTGTCTTCAAGGTAACCTTGTTTTTCATCTGAAACAGGCCTTGGGATCCTAATTGAAGCTCCACGATTTGCAACACCTGCAGAAAAGTCGAAAATGGAAGACGTTTCGTGAAGCCCAGTAAGTCTTCTTTCATTATCTTTGCCTTTATTAGGATCATAAGCCTCAATATGTTTTTGGTGGTTCTTAGATAATCTATCAATGGCTCTCTCAATCGCTACAATGCCGTTTGCGTCTCTCATTTCTTGAGTTGAAAAGTTTGTATGCATACCTGCTCCATTCCAATCTCCTGGCATTGGTTTAGGATCTAAGGTCACGTTTATATTGAAATCCTCAGCTACTCTGTGAAGAAGATACCTTGCAACCCAGAGGTCGTCTCCCATTACTATTCCTTCGCAAGGACCCACCTGAAATTCCCACTGTCCTGGCATTACTTCTGCATTTGTACCTGATATATTAATTCCGCAATACAGACAAGCCCTATAATGTGCTTCTACAATATCTCTCCCAAACACTCTACTGGCTCCCACACCACAATAATACGGACCCTGGGGGCCAGGGTATCCATTTTTCGGCCATCCATAAGGATGATTGTCAGTATCTAATAAAGTATATTCCTGCTCCATCCCGAACCAAGGATGAAAGTCAGTAGCTTTTTTCATAACTTCATTGCATGTCCTCCTGTTATTCGTTTCGGAGGGAGTACCATCATGTTTGTAGGTCTCGCAAAGAACTATTTTATTATTTCCAAGGGTAAAGGGGTCTCTGTATAAAGCTACTGGATGCAAGTAAACGTCACTGTTTTCACTGGAAGCCTGTCCAGTAGAAGATCCATCGAAATTCCAGATGGGAAGGTCTGGTAAAGAAATATAATAATAATAATAATAATAATAATAATAATAATAATAATAATAATAATAATAATAATAATAATAATAATAATAATAATAATAATAACAATATTAATAATAATAATAATTTTGTTCTTATTGTCTTTGCTATTATTATTATTATGGCACTACGCTATTAAATCTTAAACGTTTCCATGAAAATCTTATTTTAAAAACACAAGTAATTAAAAAAAGATTTAGTGAAAAGTTCTATTAATTATTATTATTATTATTATTATTATTATTATTATTATTATTATTATTATTATTATTATTATTATTATTATTATTATTATTATTATTATTATTATTAAAAAAAAAAGAACTAAAAAAATTAAATAATAGAAATGAATGCACAAATAATAATGAAAATTGATATAAAATGTAATTATTATAAAATAATAATAATAATAATAATAAAAATAATAATAATAATAATAATAATAATAATAATAATAATAATAATAATAATAATAATAATAATTCTTAAAAAAATTTTGCTTATTATTATTATTATTATTATTATTATTATTATTATTATTATTATTATTATTATTATTATTATTATTATTATTATTATTATTCTTAGACTTATATAAAACCCATAAACACTCAAGGGATTAAATATTATCTACCAGTGCTTTCGAACCGGGGTTCATATAGACCCCTAGGGGACCACAGAAGATTTGAGGGGGTCCACGTTTAGCTTTCACTAACCTACAAATAAATATTTTATTTAGGAATATTACATATATGGGGTCCACATACATGAAGTTAGGACAAAGGGGGTTCACATGGGGTCTAAATACGTAAAGTTTAGACTCAGGTGGTCCACTTGTGGGTCTACATACGTAAATTTAAAACTCAGGGGGTCCACTTGGGGGCACGTAATACGTAAATTTAAAACTCAGGGGGTCCACTTGGGGGTATAAATACGTAAATTAATACTCAGAGGGTCCACTTGGGGTCTACATACGTGAAGTAAGACTCAGGTGGTTCACTTGTGGGTCTACGTACGGGAAGTAAGACTCAGAGGGTCCACTTGGGGTCTACATACGTAAATTTAAAACTCAGGGGGTCCACTTGGGGGTATAACATACGTAAATTAAGACTCAGAGGGTCCACTTGGGGTCTACGTACGTGAAGTAAGACTCAGGGGGTCCATTTGAGGCTCTACATAAAAATGGTTGGAAACCCTTGATTTTGATGGCATTCAATATTTCATAATCATATGCTCTCTACCGTGGCTTAACGGTAGAGGGATTGACTCACTTGCCGGAAGGAGCCGGTTCGATCCCACTTGCGGATCCTTGTCATTTACTACCTAGAAAAGTTCCTCTCCTAGAATAGGAGATGTAAAATTTTTCATAAAAGAAAAAAAAAAAAATACTGGAAAGACTACAATTTTTGATTAAAATTACCTTCAGGTTTTTTGGGCACGAACTCAACTGTTCTGGTCTTTGACCTTAGATTTTCGCCAGTTCCATCAATCCATATGTAAAGGGCTTGACACTTATCGGGAGGGATGGTGAGGCGCATGAACCTGTCGTAGACGGATTTGTTCGTGTTGGCTATGGGAGGGTTCATTTTGTTCTACTCTGTGAATTGCCTGTATATATATATATATTATATATATATATATATATATAATATATATATATATATATATATATATATATATATATATATATATATATATATATATATATATATATATATATATATATATATATATATATATATATATATATATATATATATATATATATATATATATATATATATATATATAATATATATATATATATATATATATAATATATATATATATATATATATATATATATATATATATATATATATATATATATATATATATATATTTAAATATAAAGGTAGGTCCATGTTAACTTATGGACCAGCTTACAGGCTTGTTCACTGGCCTTCTTACGAATGTATAATAAAGAAATTTTGTTGGTGACTGACTTGAAAAGGAAAATAATAATAATAATAATAATAATAATAATAATAATAATAAAAAAAAAAACAACAACAACTAAAGAGAAAGTTTGTTCCAGGATTGGGAAGATTGATACTGAAGCAGAAATGTAGGTAGCTGAAATTTATAAGATTGCTATAACCTAGCAAAGACAATAAATAATTTTAAATTATTTCTCTATACTGCAGATATTATTATTATTATTATTATTATTATTATTATTATTATTATTATTATTATTATTATTATTATTATTATTATTATTATTATTATTATTTATTATTATTATTGTTATTATTATTATTATTATTATTATTATTATTATTATTATTATTATTATTATTATCATTATTATTATTATTATTATTGACGTTTTTGTTGCTTTCATTGTTATTGTTATCATTTTTGCTATTTCGAGGATTATGCAACATTAGACTCAGGCCAAAGATCTGCTTTGAAATAACATGAGATAACATTAGAATATTATTATTATTATTATTATTATTATTATTATTATTATTATTATTATTATTATTATTAATTATTATTATTATTATTGTTTTTACTTACAACAAACGAACGGTGAAAATACAGGTTTCTATATGAATATAATGCATTAACCTTGTAAAATTATATATATATATATATATATATATATATATATATATATATATATATATATATATATATATATATATATATATATATATATATATATATATATATATATATATATATATATATAATCAATAAAAATTCTCAATTATTAATATTTTTAATCATCAGTAATCCACGTGGTGTAAAAAAAAAAAAAAAATAAATAAATAAATAAATAAATAAATAAATCACACGCATTGTTGAGTAGCTTAAACAACACTGGTTTAGAAGCATTCTAGTAAATTGATTTAATAAACAAATTGACTAATTCAAAGCGGTCTCTTTGTAGCGTATTAATATGACCTTGAAATAAATGACCTTGGGCTTTAAACCCAAGGAGAAAATGCAGTTGAAGAGATACGTAATAATTTTTACCCTTATTTGAAATAAACAAAAAGGCAAGAGTCCTCAATTACAATGTACACGAATTTTAAAATTCAGAAACGTACTTTTCAATTTAAAAAAAAAAAAAAAAAAATTATGATTAGATTAATTAAAAAAAAAAATAATAATAATAGTAACATATTATTGTAACTGTTACAGTTATTTTCCCATTTTCATACTATAGGTATACGGTATAGTGAAATTACCAAGCATTTTATAGTTTATACATTGAACAAAGAATGATCTAAAGATATAATATATATATATATATATATATATATATATATATATATATATATATATATATATATATATATATATATATATATATATATATATATATATATATATATATATATATATAATTATATATATATATATATATATATATATATATATATATATATATATATATATATATATATATATATATATATATATATATATATATATATATATATATATATATATATATATATATATATATATATATATATATATATATATATATATATATATATATATATATATATATGTATATATATATATATATATATATATATATATATATATATATATATATATATATATATATATATATATATATATATATATATATATATATATATATATATATATATATATATATATATATATATATATATATCAACAGCTCGTATTGTTCTCCTCATTTGGGTGGGAAGTCTAATACTAATTTACCCTTGATTGCACGCCCTTGTCGGGTGCAATGCTTTAATAATTTGAAAAGTGATGGACAGCTGTTTTAAGATTTAAAAATATTATTATTATTATATTATTATTATTATTATTATTATTATTATTATTATTATTATTATTATTATTATTATTAATATTATTATTTTTTGTTCTATTTTCTTTGGAAAAGTGGAAGGAAAATTTTTTTATTAAATTATTATTATTATTATTATTATTATTATTATTATTATTATTATTATTATTATTATTATTATTATTATTGACTTTGTTTTTGTTTTCATTGTTATTGTTGTTGCATTTGTTGTTATTATTTTTGATATTTCGAGGATTATGTAACATTAGCCTCAGGCCAGAGAACTGCTTTGAAATAAATTAGATAACATTTTGCTATTATTATTATTATTATTATTATTATTATTATTATTATTATTATTATTATTATTATTATTATTATTATTATTATTATTATTATTATTATTATTATTATTATTAATGTGGTTCTTGTTATTATTACGTAATATTAGCATCAGAGTTAAAAACTACTTTGAAAAATTGGAGAATTGAATCTTTTTATTTTTTTCTTATTACTATTTAATTATTACTATTTTTAATATTTTATAATTATTATTATTATTATTGTTATTATTTGTTATTATTATTATTATTATTATTATTATTATTATTATTATTATTATTATTATTATTATTATTATTATTATTATTATTATTATTATCATTATTTTTTGGTGTTTGCCGTTTTACGTAACTTTAGCCTCAAGCCTTTAAAAAATCCATTAAAAATTAGATAAAACTTGTATTTTATCATTATTATTATTATTATGTTATTATTATTATTATTATTATTATTATTATTATTATTATTATTATTATTATTATTATTATTATTATTATTATTATTATTACTGTGCAATTACTACTACTGCTACTATTACTACAGTTACTACTACTGATACTACTACTGATACTATTACATTTACTACTAATACTTCTACTACTATAATGCAACATTAGTCTCTAGCTAAAATAAGGCTTTGATAGAAATTACATAAGACGTTTCCTTTATTGATAATGTATTATTAAATATTGGAAATATAAATAATATTATAAATATATATATATATATATATATATATATATATATATATATATATATATATATATATATATATATATATATATATATATATATATATATATATATATATATATATATATATATATATATATATATATATATATATATATATATATATATATATATATATATATATATATATATATATATATATATATATATATATATATATATATATATATATATAATATATATATATATATATATATATATATATATATATATATATATATATATATATTTATTACCGTATTTGTTGTAAAAGTTGTAGTGGAATTGGAACAAGGCTAAAACGGCTTTGTTCTGACATAAATATATAATAAAAAATACTCATCAAAACGAAATGACGAGATTTGAAAGTGTTTTAAGAAAAACAGAGCAATAAAAAATGAGTTCTTTTGACCTTAGTTATTAAAGTGCTGCTTGAGACAATAAAAACACCGATTAGGTTGCCAGAGAGAAAAGGAGTGAAAGAGTATACTGAAAAATTGTCCTAACGAATCGTTGGGACAAGTGGTAAAAATGTCACAATAAAATTTTCAATAGAGAAAAGACATGTTAAGAATAAGAATGTCATTTTACAGATTTTTTTCTAATTAAGAAAATAACTGAAATAATTTGTTGTGACATTTTTGCCAATTGTCTCAACGATTCGTTAGGACAATTTTTGAGGTATACTGAAAGAAAGAAAGTTTATAAATCAAAATTTTGTGCCCGACTCTATTGAAAGTTTTTGATATGCCAATCAATACAGCAAAAACTAAATGAAATGCCGATGGGCTGAAGACCAACAGTCAGAGAGAATAGGAAGTTCACAAGTTTATCATTAGAAGAAGAAGAGCTTCTGAAGAAGAAGTACTGGCGATCAGAGATAAAGTTAGAAGAAATGAGATGTTTCCAAATCTTCTCCTAAAGGATAAGTATGAAAACTTTGGGAAGAACAGAGTTTAAAACTATAGGAATTACTATAGGAGTTACTATAGGAAAAACTATAGAGTTAAAAGTGGTTCCTCTCCCTTGTCACAAAATAAAAGAGCACACGCTTCCATCAGGAAGGAACGGTGGGAGTGAATAGACAAATACGAAGAAGGTATGGTATTATATATATATTATATATATATATATATATATATATATATATATATATATATATATATATATATATATATATATATATATATATATATATATATATATATATATATATATATCAAATTGAGGCAGAGTAAACATGGTCTTTTTAATGCCTCAAAAACTCAATTTCTCCATAACCTCCCACAAAACTGTGATATCTTCTTCGAAAACACACAACTCAAACATTCATCTGTCCTTTATATTCTCGATGTATCTTTTCCTCGTGATCTTTCTTGGAAAGATCACATTACTTCTTTTTCTAAACAAGCTTCTAAAAGGTTGGGTGTTCTGTGGTGCCTTCAGAATTTTTTCACGCCACCCCAGTTATTTGTTCTTTATAGGGTGTTGTTCGCCCCTGTATGAAGTATGCCTCACACATTTGGTGTGGTTCCAATTTACAGCTCTTCTTGTAAAGGTGGGGTGCTGGGCTGTTCAACTTATCAACTCCTTCGCTATCACTAACTCTCTGCAGTCTCTTTCTACCCGTCAAATTGTAGAGTCACTCTCTTTAAACTATGTTATTGCAACTGATACTGCTCTTCAGAACTCTCCCATCGCATACCTCCTTCATTGAGAAGGGTTCCTGCGACACGCCTTTATACAAAGTCTCAACCTTTCTCTGTCCAACTCTATGACCCGAGACTTATCCTCTATGCTATGCTATGGTAAAGCCTGGATCACACTCCCTTTATCTATTTTTCCAACTTCTTTTGACTTGAACACCTTCAAACGCCACGTATCGGGATATTTCGGCTATTAACGACCATGCATTTCCTCAACTCTGGTGGAAATTGATAATACTCTGGCCTTTGCCCACCAGCAAAGACTATATATATATATATATATATATATATATATATATATATAT
>SEYY01020599.1:12500-17500 GCA_009176605.1 Armadillidium nasatum | reverse complement strand
GCACCGGCTTCTATAAAATCGGTGCCTCAGGACCACCTTTAAGTTTGGTCCCCACACGCAGCGTAACCTCACTTTACATTGATGACATTCGCAGCATAATACCAGGTCACTATGTACTGGTGACAGGGGCTCCATATATATATATATATATATATATATATATATAGTATATATATATATATATATATATATTATATATATATATATATATATATATATATATATATATATATATATATATATATTATATATATATATATATATATAAATTATGTCAAGGCCTTGAATGACATTACTATAGTAAAAATATAGGCCTCTTTAATTGCTGTTTTTAAAATATTTTTGAATAAAATTTAAATTTTAATTTTTTTTTTTAATTTATTAATTAAATTTTCAATTTTATTTAGTATTCAAATTCAAACAAATTGTTTGGCGACTGGGTCACTAAGCAACACTAAAATTGAGTAAGAGAACATGGTATTTAAGATTCACATAAAATAGAGTCTTAGATTTAAAGCGTAACGTAGTATAAAATGTTTAGAATATAAATATATATAATTACATAGGAATAAAGATTATAATCTGTATTCTTAATATCGTTTTTGGAATGCTATTCTACGCTCTCAGCTTATAAACAACTTTTATTAAAGTGAAATGCTTGAAGTGTTGCTTCATCAAAGGAGGGAGTATTGCTTCATCAAAGAAGGGGGGGGGGAGGTTTGCTTCATCAAAGGAAGGAAAAGAATGTAATTTCTCTTCAGATATTTTAGTAATTGGTCACACAAGCTTCAATAATTTATACAGTATTATTCTCTAACGTTCAAATTCTAATTTAAAATGCTCATTGCAGGAAAATGTGTAAATTTTGAAGAATAATCATGTTTTGTAAATTGATGCGATTTCATTAAAATATGTAAAGATTATTTATTTACATTTTAAATATTTTATTTATTTTTTATTTTTAAAGGTACGTAAACTATAATCTTATTATACAAGGAAACCTTCCTTTTTATGGTGATTTGATGGTAGTCTCTAATCTATTAAATGCTAATGTTTTACAATATTTAAATAATTATTTTTATTTAGCCAATGGGGGTTAGCAGTTGCATGAAGCAAATCGGCTTTCCAGATTAGCCAATAACGTTCCAGAGACAATCATTAAGTAAAAAATAAAGAAAAGCTCCAAATTTATAAAAAATTTAAATTTAAATCCTTTATTTAATATAAATATTATTGAGGTAGTCATTTTTTTAATAGGCCTTGAAACGAAATATCGGAATATGGGGAACATTTGCGTTAAAACCTCTATTTAAATACTAAAAATACTAAAAGGTTTTCTAATACACCCACCCACCCAAAAAAAAAAAAAAAAAAAAAAAAAAAAAAAAAAAAAAAAAAAAAAAAAAAAATTTTTTTACTTGATAAGCAATTTGGCACATGATATAAAAGTGATACTTTTTAGTTGAAAACATGTTTTTGCCTTTTGTTTATTACTATTAGATGAACTCAAAGCACGGCATAAGACCTCTTTCTACACTTCAAATATTATTTCATACCTTTATAAAATTTACGATTCTCATTGACTAATTCGTTGTGTGTGTGTATGTGTGTGTGTGTGTGTGTGACTGAATTTGTCTGTCTGTTTCTCTGTCTGTTTCTCTGTCTGTCTGTCTGTCTGTCTGTCTGTCTCTCTCTCTCTCTCTCTCTCTCTCTCTCTCTCTATATATATATATATATATATATATATATATATATATATATATATATATAATATATATATATAATATATATATATATATATATATATATATATATATATATATATATATATATATATATATATATATATATATATCACAATCACGAATCCAGGAAACATATTAATCTTCTCCCAGCGTACATCCATTTAACGTCCCAGAATCGCTTCAAGGACAAAGGAAAACAATTTGTGTATTTTTATATTTTGAAAAAAAAAAATTATAATAATAATAATTATTATTATTATTTATGCTTATTAAGCAAAATACAAACAACATAAATCGAGGCTAATTCGACACACAAGCAACAATCGAAGGATTCGAAGAATATCATTTGAGAATCATTTTACAGGAGACGAGACGTGATTTTGAAAGTTGAGTAAGTTTTGTTACTGATGTAAATAATATTATTATTGTTTTTAAATGGCTCTATTACTTTCTGGAATAAATTAAAATATATATATATATATATATATATATTATATATATATATATATATATATATATATATATATATATATATATAATATATATATATATATATATTTATATCACCTCTGGTGGGCAAAGGTCAGAGAGGCCTACTACAATTCCACCAGAGTTAGGGGGAAAGACGGAAGAATGGTCAAATTAAAGGCCGACGTGACCTGATACACGACGTTTGAGGGTGTGTAAGTCATAGGAAGTTGGAAAAATAGAAGAAGGGAGTGTGTTTCAGACTTTACCGGTAGAGTACATGTAGGACAGAGCATAGCGGTTGAGTCTGGGGTCAGAGAATTGGACAGAGAAAGGATGAGACTGTGTAGAAAGTCGAGTGACACGAGCCCTTCTCAGTGGAGGAGGTATGCGACGAGAGAGTTCAGAAGAGCAGTGTCCATTGTAATAGCGATAGTATAGAGAGAGTGACGCAACAATTCGACGGGTAGAAAGAGATTGGAAAGAGTTAGTAAGAGCAGGAGAGTTGATGAGACGAAATGCCCTAGACTCCACCTTCTCTAGGAGAGCTGTATGTGTGGAACCACCCCAGATGTGCGAAGCATACTCCATACAGGGGCGAACACACCCCTTTACAGAGCAAGCAACTGGGGTGGAGTGAAGAAATACTGAAGGCGCCTCAGAACACCTAACCTCTTAGAAGCTTGTTTAGAATAGAGGTAATGTGATCTTTCCAAGAAAGATCACGAGAAAGGAAACATATATATATATATATATATATATATATATATATATATATATATATATATATATATATATATATATATATATATATATATATATATATATATATATATATATATTGCCACACACATCACCACCACTCACGGGCAAAGCCCTATTCAAGGAGGGGGTGTTAGAAGAATAAAAATAAAGTAATATATATATATATATATATAATATATAATAATATATATATATAATATATATATTATAATAGATATATTTAAATAAATAATATATATAAATATATATATTATATATATATATATATATATATATATATATATATATATTATATATATATATATATATATATATATATATATATATATATATATATATATATATATATATGGGAATTTT
The DNA here is from genome assembly GCA_009176605.1 of Armadillidium nasatum. Taxonomy (NCBI): domain Eukaryota; kingdom Metazoa; phylum Arthropoda; class Malacostraca; order Isopoda; family Armadillidiidae; genus Armadillidium; species Armadillidium nasatum. The sequence continues at coordinate 14,162 of SEYY01020599.1, read as the reverse complement.
GAGTTAGGGGGAGTTGCACTTCCTTTGGAAATTTTCATTTAATATTTAATAAGATAATTTTTACTGTGCATGGAAGGACATGAAGAGCTGCATAAAATAATAATAATAATAATAATGATAATAATAATAATAACAATAATTTTGTGTGTGCCCCCTCCTTGAAAAGGGTTCTGCCCGTGAGTGGCGGCGTTCTGTAAGAAAAAAAAAATAATAAAATAAAAAAACAAAAAAAATAAATAAAAAAAAACTTCCCTACGCCCTTGAAATATGTTGCGCTGCATTCACTTATACAGATAACTACAGAATTTTGGGCATTAAGAATGCATTCCTAATGCCATCCAAGAAAAACTAGTAAATAGATAAAACTATCCTGGCGTTTATATAGCGATAGTTACTTCTGTACAATTATAGAATTATAGATGGTATAACACACAATTAAACCTAGATTTAGTAAGGCAAAAAAAAAAAAAAAAAAAAAAAAAAAAAAAAAAAAAAAAAAAAAAAAAAAATCAAATTTTAATTCCAGTGTTTTTAAAAGTTTTAAAGATTCTACCTATCAAGGAGATAAAAATATAACACCTCAGTAAGACAAGATATATATATATATATATATATATATATATATATATATATATATATATATATATATATATATATATATATATATATATATATATATATATATATATATATATATATATATATATATATATATATATATATTTATATATATTATAAATATATTTTCTTAATTTGATTTTTCTTCATTATAAGAGATTTTACTTCTTTTTTTTTAGAAAGAGTATTATAGTAATTTTTTTAATATTAATTTCGATATTTTTCTTTCTCAATTAAAATTTTTGGATAATATAAACTCCCGATTTTACTACTGATGATTGAGGAGTAGAGGAGTAGAATGATGAACTGTAGTGTGTACTTGTTATAATAATAATAATAATAATAATAATAATAATAATAATAATAATAATAATAATAATAATAATAATAATAATAATAATAATAATAATAATAATAATAATAATAATAATAATAATAATATAATAATATAATAATAATAAATATAATAATAATAATAATTAATTATACTTTGTTATACTACACTACTACTACTACTACTACCACGACCTCAATAATATAAAATAAAATAATAATAAAATAATAAATTTTTTTTTTTTTTTTTTTTTTTTTTCTAATTTAATTTTTTAATATTTTTTTTTTTATTTTAAATTAAATTTTTTTATTTACATTTTTTTTTTAATCCTTTATATTTTTAAAAAAAAATAAAAATAAATATAAATTTTTATTTTAAATTTTTTTTTTTTAATTTATTTTAAAATTAAAAGGTCAAACCTAATGAGCTGTTGTTCTTAATTAAGGATAGAAACTTGTTTAAAAGGGTTGGCCCTCTGTGGATCGAACCAACAGCATTCGCCACAACTGATATATATATATATATATATATATATATATATATATATATATATATATATATATATATATATATATATATATATATATATATATATATATATATATATATATATATATATATATACGCAGCAAGCAGGTAATGTGATCATCATATAAAAGAATTGAATGAAGGAGTGTTAAAATTATAGTATCATTTTTCTAAGATTTTAA
>SEYY01020598.1:55000-60000 GCA_009176605.1 Armadillidium nasatum | reverse complement strand
TATTATATATATATATATATATATATATATATATATATATATATATATATATATATATATATATATATATATATATATATATATATATATATATAATGAGCCAAAAGATTAAACAGTAGGGTATCATTTAAACTTGGACTATATCAGCTTGTGAGAATTCTTAATATTCAACTTCCTTCTTTGATTAGACATTTTTCATAACCATTATTCTTTATCAATTTTTCAAATATCATAATATAATGATAGTAGCAATTATAAGTTTAAAGCGTAGTAATTATATGTAATTAATGTTTCTAATTATTGTCACAAATATTACTCTATCAATGAAATATGTAATATATATATATATATATATATATATATATATATATATATATATATATATATATATATATATATATATATATATTATATATATATATATATATATATATATATATATATATATATATATATGTTAGTGATGGCATCAGCATCCGTGGAGCATTCTCATCAAATTAACATCCGCATCCGCATCCACATTCGAATCCGCATTTGGCGAAAATTCTATATATGCATCCGCATCCGCATCCATTTCCGCAAATGAGAAAGTATGACATGCGATGCATATATTATATATATATATATATATATATATATATATATATATATATATATATATATATATATATATATATATATATATATATATATATATATATATATATATATATATATATATTATATATAATATATATATATATATATATATATATATATATATATATATATATATATATATATATATATATTATATATATATATATATATATATATATATATATATATATATATATATATATATATATATATATATATATATATATATATATATATATATATATATATATATAATATATATATATATTCCATACAGAGATCGAATTTATTAAAAAAACATTTCCATTTTAATTTTTTCTCAAAGTTGTAACTGGAAAAAGTATCAAAGATTTTTTCACTATCTTCAGACCCATTCTTCATTTTCCTTCTCTACCTAAACAAAAAATATTCTTAAAACTTCCGTATATAGGATCCCTTATATCTCAACTTAATATAAATATTCTTACCATGCTTGAAGCTTCATTCCCCCAATGTCAGTTCATTCTTATAAATTATAACTCACTCTCAATTCATGCTTTCTTCAGACACAATGATTCTTTTTCAGGTGCTTCTTCGATCCTCATTAATTTATTTATATAAATGTGCCAGCTGTATTGTGGCGTATGTAAAGGAAAAACTGTTCTACGGTTAAAAGTGAGGATTGATAAGCAAAGAGGAGTTTCCTTTAGAACTGATCTTCCTCTCTGCCCTCCTGAACACTCGGCCATAAAAGACCATATAGATATCCAGTGTATTAAATTTTTCCTTCTTCCAATTTCTATATCCATTAACATGTTTCTTCCCTTCTTGATCTCATGATATTAGAGTTGTATATGAAAATTTATTGCCCTCCTTAAATGATCAAGCTTCTTCTATTGTCCTTTTTACTCGATAATGAAATCCTTTTTCTAAACAGAGTGCAGCCTTTTTATTGTCATTTATATTTCAATATCAATATTACCTTATTTTTATTATTTAATATTTATTATTATTATTTTAAATATCCTATATATATATAGTTAATGAATTTATATTTTGAATGTATTTTAAAACAGAAATTTGCAAAATTTAGTTAGTGCTGAAGACAGACCGAGATAAGGTGTGAAACGTTCACAAATTTTTAAGTGAGTAATGGGAAGACCCTTTAGTCTTGGCTTTTCTAATTAGATTAAGGTTCACTTTAAAAGAAGCTTATCTCAACTATATATATTATATATATATATATATATATATATATATATATATATATATATATATATATATATATATATATATATATATATATATATATATATATATATATATATATATATATATATATATATATATATATATATATATATATATATATATATATATATATATATATATATATATATATATATATATATATATATATATATATATATATATATATATATATATATATATATATATATATATATACATATATATATATATATATATATATATATATATATATATATATATATATATATATATATATATATATATATATATATATATGTATATATTTTAGTGATGGCATACGCATTCGTATCGTCATCAAAATTAACATTCTCATCCGCACCCGCATCCACATCCGCATCCGCATCCGCATCCTCACTTTCGAAAATTCAACATCCGCATTTTCGCACTTTAAATTCAACATCCGCATCCACACTTGACGAAAGTTCTACATCCACATTTGCATCCGCATCTCATCCGTACTTCACCAAAATTCAACATCCGCATCAGCAAATATGAAAATATGACATCCGATCCCTCACTATTATATATATATATATATATATATATATATATATATATATATATATATATATATATATATATATATATATATATATATATATATATATATATATATATATATATATATATATATATATATTATATATATATATATATACAAAGTTGCGAGCATTCTATTAATTTTTTAACTGATTGTTAATGTAGAAAAGTCATTATAATTCCGAAGATTTTATTCAAAGCATCCCATTTTTCTTCTTAATATATCGTGTATATATATATATATATATATATATATATATATATATATATATATATATATATATATATATATATATATATATATATATATATATATATATATATATATATATATTATATATATATATATATATATATATATATATATATATATATATATATATATATATATATTATAATGCAATTTCCATTTTAGCACAGCAACAACAAGGCTTGCTAATTTTAAAAACATTTCAAATAAATTTTATCTTTTGATATTTATGTATATAATATATATACATATAACTCATTTGCTTCTCGAAATATAAAGACGTCGTTCTTCGAGATTTCCTCTCGAGTTTAATGTTCGAGCAAGTTGAAGAAGAGCTAAATATAGTGAGTTTCGTCACTGAGGAAAATCCATTCAGGATTTTGCTTCAAGCTATAAATTTGCATTGTTTTAATAACCCTTTTTTGATGATCATTTTTAAACTTTGTCTTAAAAAAAAAAAAATCATCTGCGATTTAATATTTAGAAGCCTAATTAATTTAATAACTTTTTGTGATAATTATTTTTATTACAAGAAAATTATTTTAAATAATTTTATTTAAATGATAATTTTTTTAATATAAAGAATTATTGTTTTTTAAACGATTAAATTATTTTGGTCATTATATAATATGTATAATTTACTGCAAAAAGAATGACAGGTTTTCAAAAATTGTATTTAATTAAGGAAGTTGATATTAAAATAAGAAGTTGAATAATAATAATGATAATAATAGTAATAATAATAGTGATAGTAATAATAATAATAATAATAATAATAATAACATTAATAACAAATAATATGAATTATTAGAAAATTTATAATAATATTGATAATAATAATGATAAAAATAATGATAATAATAGGTGATAATTGTGATAATAATAGTAAATAACCAAAAAAAAAGGAATGCAAGAATGCTGTATCTGTTGATAACACAGAAAGGAATGTCGACAGAGATGAAGGTGATCATATATACAATTATTTTAAGACCATTGCATGGTTCAGAATGTTATACGATGAATACGATCCAGACTTCAGAAATAGAGGCTGAAGGAATGCGAATGTTAAAATTGATAGAGAAGGTGACATTGAGAGTCAAAATAAAAAGCCATAAAATAGGAGTACAATTGGATCTGCGTCCTATTATGTAAATCAAGTGTTTGGAAAAAGAATCAGTTGAGGTGGTTTAGATAAGTACGGAGGATGGAGAAATTAAACGTAACCGGGTAGACTTCTTTAACGGAAACACATAAAATGGGAGGGATATAACCGGGTAGACTTTTTTAACGGAAACGCCTAAAGGGGAGGGATCAAACCGGGTAGACTTCTTTAACGGAAACACATAAAATGGGAGGGATATAACCGGGTATGCTTCTTTAACGGAAACACATAAAGGAGAGGGATATAACAGGGTGGGCTTCTTTAACGGAAACACATATAGAGGTGGGGATATGTGCGGAAAACTGAGGAAGAAATATAAAAATGATGTAAAGAAGACTTTTGCTTTGATGAGATGTACATTGAATATGGTGTAGGACGCTGCTCTATTCGAAGATTTAGCATCATAGAGTCAGTTTTGGAAGTCGAACATCTGACTGGTTTTTAATAGGATGTATGGTGAAATAATAATAATAATAATAATAATAATAATAATAATAATAATAATAATAATAATAATAATAATAATAATAATAATAATAATAATAATAATAATAATATATAATTAATAATAATAATATATAATAATAATAATAATAATAATAATAATAATAATAATAATAATAATAATAATAATAATAATAATATTTATAATAACAATAATAATAAATAAATAAATAGATTCACTTTGAAATTTATAAAAATTTTAAAAGTTATTTTAATCACATTTGGACAATTATAAATTTTTTAAAATTATTTGGAAACTTTTTATTTAAATAAATATAAAATCATACAGAATATGAACAGATTAATTAAAAGAAAGTATTTAACAATAATATAAAAATACTAAAACAAAATAGGAAATTATTTATTCATCTGCAAACCAGTCTCAAATTTAAGTTTCCAAAGTTATTGCTTTCTGACTAAAGTTCCTTGGACAATCTATGACTAAATTCATCTAGTCTGTATGTATTTTCCTTCTAACTTAATTGCAGAAATCTTATATTATGACTACAGTTAACATAAAAATAATTTTTTTGCGAAATCCCTTTTTTGATATTGTTCAATGTGATCTCATTGTTCACCCCCCGATAATGGATTTCCTCTAATTTTTCAAGAAAATTGTGGTAAACTCGTTTA
>SEYY01020598.1:47500-50000 GCA_009176605.1 Armadillidium nasatum | reverse complement strand
AATAGTTCTGTCTTTAGCTACGTCAATACTGAATCTTGAATGTGTTTGATCACGTTATATGTTGTGAGTATTTTGTAGTCGTTACGGAGCGACCTACGGTGTGTGCGTATGTGATTTTAAACTACATGCGGTTATACAATAACTATAATACAAATTTCCTGCTACCTACCTCTACCTCGTCGTCCGCATTTCTTGTATTATATATATATTTATAATATTAAATAATCCCGTTTTACGAATGGATAGAACGTAGATCAACCCTCAACCTCCGCCTCTTTCTGCCTCCTCTTAGCTAGTACTAAGTGACGTGCACATAATCATCAATAATAAATAAATTCATATATATAATACTATATACATATATTAATTACTCTCCTAGTGTGACGCGTGTAGTTATAATACTACATGGTTACTCTGGATATACTCTTAACGTCATCACTTTTATAAAAAGCCGATTTACGCTTCAAATGACTCTCCCTAAACCCAATTATAGAAATTCTAATTTATCCTTGATGCCGCCTATAATACAAGATGTGTTGATCATACCGTATTATACTTATCTATCATATATATAATACTCAAATATACTCTGTCTATTATTTGTTTTCGCATCGCATTTATCTATAGTAGTGTATGTATATATAATAATAGTATTATTCAGCGTAAGAGCGAATCAGCGAACATATTTAGGATTCATCACATGAGCTATAAGTAGTATTATACGACCTCTCCTCCTGGTAGTATGTGGTAGTGAGTGGATATTACTATCATAAGAGTACTAGTGATGTCGAAATACATCTTTTTTTACATAACTTATATCTGATGACTTTACTACGTATACTCTAGTTTAGTGTGAGTGAGGGTAATTCGGCTATATATCAAAACTCATGCCTTATTTAAATGGAGGTTGTGTGGCAGGTTCAATCATCTTTGGGGTCTTATAAATTTGCTTCGAGGGTGAATCAGCTTATTCACGTGTGGAACGGCTTATCAAAGATAATGCGTCAATGATTACATAATATAATTCTGTAAAAGAACAACTGCTTTTAAAACATTTTCACATCCACACCTCACATAACATTTAATGACTATGCTTTATAAACTTCAATTGAGCTTTCCGGAAGCTTTCATACTTTTGTGTGTGTATATAATGCCACTCCGACTCCTCACACTCTTTCCGAGAGTCACGAGTCCTTCTCTCTTCATTTATATCGATCGTGTACGTAACCTCACTACGAAATATTCTCTATATAATTATTATATATAATATATATATATATAATATATTATAGAAATATATAGTGAGAATTTGAGAAATCTTGTCCGTTGCGTAACTATTTGTATATTAGCTGCCTACCATTCGTACTAATATCAACTATACCAATAAGTGAGCAACTAATCAATTTGCGTGACATATATATGCTCTATCCTCCTTACGATGTATGACTATAATATCCTTATCTAAGTTAACCCATAATATATCGATTACATGATATCCAAGTTCAAAATAGTCGATATACATACTTTTTTAATCCTATATATGTTATCATAGTTATTCATCTATCTGCAACTCCCCTACGTAAATTATACTGTGACCTAAGCTTAATCAGTGATATTGCTACTATCTGAGGCGACTATAAGTAATCCGGTTCATGTAATTATTAAGACAAGTTGAGAGGGTATATTATATATATTATACTTGATATATATATATATTATACTATATATATATTATAATATATTATATAATATATATAATATATATATAAATATATATATATTTATATATATTATATATATAATATATAAATATATATATATAATATATATATATTATATATATTATATATTATATTATATATATATATATATATAATAATTAATTAATATATATTATAGATATATATATATATATATATATATATATATAATATAATAATATAATAAAATAAAAAAAAAAAAAAAAAAAAAAAAAAAAAAAAAAAAAAAAAAAAAAAAAAAAAAAAAAAAAAAAAAAAAAAAAAAAAAAAAAAAAAAAAAAAAAAAAAAAAAAAAATAATAAATATATAAATATATAAATATATATATAATATATAATATATATATATATATATATATATATTATATATATATATATATAATATATAATATATATATATATATATATTATATATATATATATAATATTAATATATAATTAAATAATTAATAATATAAATAAAAATTAATATATATATATATATATATATATATATATATATATTATTTGCCGTCTACCGTGGCTCGAACGGTAGGGTGATTGACTCACGTGCTTGAGGGCGCCGGTTCGATCCCACTTGGGGATCCTAGGTATACACTAACCTATGTAACTAATAGTATTCACTCTCCATCGTTTACTAAGGGAATACTTCTCAATGCCAGTTGATATGATGAACTTTAATAAAATATAAAAAAATAATTTTTTTTTTTTTTTTTTTTTTTTTTTTTTTTTTTTTTTTTT
>SEYY01020598.1:40000-42500 GCA_009176605.1 Armadillidium nasatum | reverse complement strand
TATATATAATAATTTTCATTCATTTATTTATTGATATAACTTTTACGTAATATTTTTTTTTTTAATTTTATATATGTCGTAATTTTATTTTATATTCTTCTTTATGCTCATAGCATTGATAATGGGTAGAAGTATAGAATCACTCGAAACTAGTCGGCAATAAATTGAGTAGATTTTTTTTTGTTATTTTAGCTATATATATATATATATATATATATATATATATATATATATATATATATATATATATATATATATATATATATATATATATATATATATATATATATATATATATATATATATATATATATATATTCCTTGAAGCAGATTATTATAAAAGAACTTATATATAAAAATGCAATATTCATATCTATGTACTTATAAGATTAGTTTGCCCCAAGGATGACTTATTGTTATTGCTTGCCTTCAAGTCTGATCAAAAAAGATAAGCTATTCAGGAAAACATCTCAGAAACTCTTCCTCAAAAACCTGTTTCCCGCTACTGCTTTCAAATACTAACTTTATTTAATATTAATTAGGAAAGAAATATTTTCAAATATAATTAAAATTATTCACTAAGAGTAGTTTTCAGTGGTTTTGATGATTTTATTTTAAAATAATATTATTATATATATATATATATATATATATATATATATATATATATATATATATATATATATATATATATATATATATATATATATATATATATATATATATATATATATATGTTTCCGCTGGTGGGCAAAGGCTGGAGGCCTACCAATTTCCACCAGAGTTTTGGAATAGTCGGATATCTAGCCTCTAATGGCCGACTTGACCCGGTACACGGCATTTTAAAGTGTGCAAATCAAGATAAAGGGAGTGTGTTCCAGGTTTTACCAGTAGAGTACATGTAAGATTGAGCATAGCGGTTCAGTCTGGGGTAGGGGAGTTGGACAGAGAAACGATGAAACTATATTGAAAGTCGTGTCGCACGTACCCTCCTCAATGGAGGAGGTATGCGGAGTGAGAGTTCAGAAGAGCTTAGTCTGTTAATTGTAAAAGCGATATTATAGAGATAGTGACGCAACAATTTGACGGGCAGAAAGAGATTGGAGAGAGTTAGTAAGAGCAAAAGGGTTTATAAGACGAAAAGCCCTAGATTCCACCTTTTCGAGAAGAGCTGTATGTGTGGAACCACCCTCTCCTCGGGGTTTCGGCAAGTCTTTCGCTGCGGCGCTAAACATATCGAAAGCCCTCGATAGAGTCTGGCACAAAGCTTTGATCTCCAAACTTCCTTATTTCGGAATCTCTCCTTCTCATTGTTACCTTCTTTCTGATATCCTTTCCGGTCGTTCTATAGCAGCTGTTATAGACGGCCACCGATCTTCCTTTAAATCTATAAATAGTGGTGTTTCTGAAGGATCTGTCCTATCACAACTCTTTTCCTAAATTTTATCAATGACCTTCTCTCTAATCACATATGGAGTTGTTCCACTCATAGAGCTCTCTTTGAGAAGTTGCAGTCTAATGTTCTTCTTCTCATCAATTCTCCTGCTCTTACTAACTCTCTTCAATCTCTTTCTGCCCGTCGAATTTTTGCGTCACTCTCTCTTTACTATTGCTATTACAACGGACACTGCTCTTCTAAACTCTCTTGTCGCATACCTCCTCCATCGAGAAGAGATCGTGTGAGACGCTTTTCTACACAGTCTCATCCTTTCTTTGTCCAACTCTTAGACCCCTATGCTCTATCTTACATATAAGTTAGTCTACTTATCTGTTTCTCCAAATTCTTTTGACTACATACCTTCAAACGCCGTGTATCTTGATATATCGGCCTCCATCGACCAAGATAAGTTGTTTCCCAACTCTGGTGGAATTTAGCAGACCTCCGGCCTTTGCCCACTGGAACAAATATAATATAATATAATATAATATAATATAATATATATATATATATATATATATATATATATATATATATATATATATATATATATATATATATATATATATATATATATATATATATATATATATATATATATATATATATATATATATATATATATATATATAATATATATAATATATATATATATAAATAAACGTGTGTGTGAAGAACTAAAATTAATAATCAACTTCAGTTTAATAGAATAATTAATTTTGAAATTTAATAATTTAACTGCATAATGTAATTTTTATTCTTTAAATGGAAAAGCTTAATAGTTACACAAAAAGATTGATCCACACATGTAATAAATTTTATAATTATAAAGCTTATGAAATTGTGATTTGTCAATAAATTGAAAATAATTGCGAAATTAAAATAATAATAATAATAATAATAATAATAATAATAATAATAATAATAATAATAATAATAATAATAATAATATTCTTTTAACATCACTCTAAAATGTAATATACAAAAAGATCGTAAATATTCATATTAATTATTTCATAAAAATTAAAATTTTTCCTTTATTGGAAATTGCAAAATTCTTTC
>SEYY01020598.1:22500-25000 GCA_009176605.1 Armadillidium nasatum | reverse complement strand
ATACACTCACTTTATTTGTTTTCCCAACTTCCTTTGAATTGCATACTTTCAAACGCCGAGTATCTGGACATGTTGGCCTCCTTCGATCAAGATAGGATTTTTCCAACTCCGGTGGAATTTGGTAGGCCTTTGCAAACCGGAAGAGATATATATATATATATATATATATATATATATATATATATATATATATATATATATATATATATATATATATATATATATATATATATATATATATATATATATCAGGGGCGGCTCGTGACATGGTTGCAGGTTTGCGCAACCACCACTATATGCAACTAGCTAGTGTGCAACTGTTATTTATTACATTTTATTTCTTAATTTTTTTAATAGGTTTAATATTTAACAAATTGCATCTTATTATAGTAAAACTCCAATGAAGCGTTGTTTATGTTTAAAAAAAAATTAACGTCATACTATTTTGATTAGTTATTACAAACGAGGAAAATACTGTGTGGTTGCCAAAATTTTGCAAGCACATCCTTTAATATAACGGATGAAAGAATTGTGTGTGCACACTTGCCGCTCGAGTGTTTCTATTTAGTACGATGTGGTTACAAATGAAATGCAACCGACCTTACAGACCTTCGTTTATAGTGGCAAGAAACATTTTGAAAGAAATTTTAAGAAATGTATACAAATTTCAATTTTTGTTCTTCACAGTTTAGAATATTTATATATTTATTATTATTATACTTATGCGTGAATAATAATAATAATAATAATAATAATAATAATAATAATAATAATAATAATAATAATAATAATAATAATAATAATAATAATAATTATTATTATTATTATTATAATAATTATTTTTATATATTATTATTATTATTATCATCATTTTTGTTATTATATTGTTTTTGTTATTATTATATTTTTTTATTATAATAATAATAATAATAATAATAATAATAATTATTATTATTATTTTATTATTATTATTACATTTTTTTTTTTTTACACCATTTTAGTACTTACTTTTTAATAATAAAATTAAAAAAATTATTTAACTACTAAACTTTGAGTCTCAATGGAAACCAATGTGTATCCCATTAGAAGCCCTTTATCAGAAAATTGTACAGACAATTAATTACTATTTACCTTTATTAGTATTGTTAGTAGTATAGGACCTACAAAATATTGTAATTGTAATGTACTGTACGTTCAAAGAATAAAAAATTTTGAATTGTTATTATTATTATTATTATTATTATTATTATTATTATTATTATTATTATTATTATTATTAAAAATTTAAATGTTTTTTTTTTTTTTTTTTTTTTTTTTTTATTTTTATATATTTATATATATATATATATATATATATATATATATATATATATATATATATATATATATATATATATATATATATATATATATATATATATATATATATATATATATATAAAGAGATTGAAATTAAATTGTCGCTTGGACATTAAAGTTACTTTGTTTCATTTCTGATCCAATTTTACCTTTAATCATTATTTTGTTCGATCTTTTTTCCCCAGGTGAAAACTAAGCTCCTCTACTCTTAATTGATTAATTAATTAAATTATGACTTATTTTGGCATTAAAGAATTACAGAAATAAAAATTAAAAATAATTGGAAAGAAAAAGGCAATTTTTTTATGTAATAAAAACAAAAGATTAGGAGAAACAATAAAAAGAAAACGGGGAGCATTTTCCTATGAAAAATGCACTTATTATGCAATTAACAACTCAACTTATCCTCTGTCTAATTGCCAAATACCTCTAATATGCGACATGCATTATTGCATGCGTTCATGTCTATTTTTGTAAATTTATTTTTGACACAAAAAAATTTGCCAAATATCTTTAATTAAAAACATTTTACGACATTTTTCTAAAAATAATTTGACTTTAAGGCATTCAATCAAGAAACGTTTTGGTAAAATAAATTTATTTTGTTTTATTTTAGAATTATAAAAATAAAATTTTTAATAAAAAATAAATTCCTGTGAGGAAAGCCAGATTTCTAAATTTGACTTAAATCCGTAGCGATTTCTTACGTATATATATATATATATATATATATATATATATATATATATATATATATATATATATATATATATATATATATATATATATATATATATATATATATATATATATATATATATATATATATATATATATATATATATATATATATATATATATATATATATATATATATATATATATATATATATATATATATATATATATATATATATATATATATATATATATATATATATATATATATATATATATAGTGATAGATTCGGATTCGAATCTGCTTCTGCTTATTTTTACAGGATTGAAAAATACAATTTCATATACCTACTTAAAAATTCTGTCAATCCCTATAACTGTTAATAAGATTCATGTATACTCGTATTCTTGTATTCCTCTCTATCATTTCTAAAAAATATATCAGGATTAATAGCAAAAGTTC
>SEYY01020598.1:10000-15000 GCA_009176605.1 Armadillidium nasatum | reverse complement strand
TTGGCAAGAAGAATTTTTTGTCCAATTATTTTTATTTCGCAATTTTTCTTATAACATTTAGATATTTTCCAAAAATTTTGTCATGACTTGCAAAATTTTTAATGCTAAAGGCAAACTTGTTTTAATAAATAGTAAATAAGTTATACAATATATATATATATATATATATATATATATATATATATATATATATATATATATATATATATATATATATATATATATATATATATATATATATATATATATATATATATATATATATATATATATATATATATATATATATATATATATATATATATATATATATATATATATATATATATATATATATATATATATATATATATATATATATATATATATATATATATATATATATATATATATATATATATATATATATATATATATATATATATATATATATATATATATATATATATATATATATATATATATATATATATATATATATATATATATATAATATTATCTGGTTATCTATTTTCCCTTCTGTCTTACTCTTAGTCCTCCAATCCTCGGTCTTTCGGTGAATCTTTTACTGTGGTACTAGATATATCGAAAGCGTTCCACGGTCTGGAACAAAGCTTTTATTTCCAAACTTTTCACTTTCGGAATTTACCCTTCGTACCGATATCCTTTCTGGTCGTTCTAAAACAGCTGTTATAGATGGCCACCGTTCTTCTCTTATTTCATTAAATAGTGGTGTTCCTCAGGGATTTGAATTTTCTAAACTCTTTTTCTACTTTTCATTAATGACCTCTCTATTACTTCATCTTCTATCCACTCCAATGCCAATGACTCCATTATTTTTTAATTCTTTCAATTTTTAAAGTTAACAGTAGTTATTGACGCTAGAAGTTGCCCTTGGAGAGACTGACCTCTGATATTTCACTTATTTCGAATTTTGGTAGAGAAAACATGATAGTTTTCAATGCCTCAAAAACTCAGTTCTTCCATCTCTCTTCTCGAAACAACATTCCACACAACTACGGCATCCCTTCGAAACCACTCGACTCAAACTTTTATCTGTCTTCAATATCTTGGTTTTTCTTTTCGTTGTGAGTTTTCATGGAAGAGAGTACTTCTCTTTCTAAACAAGCTTCTTAATAAGAGGTTGAGAGGTTCTGAGACGCGCTCGTGATTTCTTTTCGCCACCCCAGTTCAGTTGCTTGCTCTTTATATGGGTGCTGGTTGCTCCTGTATGTAGTACGTCCCACACATCTGCAGTGGTTCCGCTCATACAGCTCTCATGGAAAAATTGAAGTCTTGTACTTTTCTTATTAACTCTTTCGCTCTCATTAATTCTCTCCACTCTCTTTCTGCCAGTCGAATTTGTTGCGTCACTCTCTCTAAACTATTGATATTACAATGGACACTGCTCTTCTGAGCTCTCTTGTCGCATACCTCCTCCACTGGGAAACGTTCGTGAGAGACGACTTTCTACGCAGTCTCATCTATTCTCTGTGCAACTCTCCGTCATCAGACTTAACCGCTTTACTATTCCGACAAAGTCTAGAACACACTATATTTACTTGTATTTCCAACTTCCTTTGACTCGCACACCTTCAAATGCCATGTATCGGGAACATGTCGGTCTTTAATTGACCTTGATTCTCTTATCCTCCAACCAGAAGAGATATATATATCTATATATATATATATATATATATATATATATATATATATATATATATATATATATATATATATATATATATATATATATATATATATATATATATATATATATATATATATATATATATATATATATATATATATATATATATATATATATATATATATATATATATATATATATATATATATATATATATATATATATATATATATATATATATATATATATATTATATATATATATATATATATATATATATATATATATATATATATATATATATATATTATATATATATATATATATATATATATATATATATATATATATATATATAATATATATATATATATATATATATATATATATATATATATATATATATATATATATATATATATATATATATATATATATATATATATATATATATATATATATATATATATATATATATATATATATATATATATATATATATATATATATATATATATATATATATATATATATATATATATATATATATATATATATATATATATATATATATATATATATATATATATATATTATATATATATATATATATATATATATATATATATATATATATATATATATATATATATATATATATATATATATATATATATATATATATATATATATATATATATATATATATATATATATATATATATATATATATATATATATATATATATATATATATATATATATATATTATATATATATATATATATATATAATTAAGAGAATTTCTTTTGAAATATTATATAATAACGACTTTTGTTCAGATTTAGATTTAAATAATGAAATGCATGACTCTTCAAAAATTCTCGCCAGTTCTCCTAAGTCATTTTTATATTTATGGTGCTGAGAAATGATATAATTTTAATATATATATATATATATATATATATAATATATATATATATATATATATATATATATATATATATATATATATATATATATATATATATATATATATATATATTAATATTTTAAAAAAATAAAAAAAAAAAAAAAAAAAAAAAAAAATAAAAAAATAAATAAATAAAAAAATTTAAAAAAAAAATATAAAATATTATATTCCGATTTTCCTTTGTTTTAGACTTATAGCTTTCTAAAGGATATTTAAATGAAACTTTTCCATAATAAATGATTGGTCTAGGTTAAGGTGACCATATTTTTCTGACAAAAATTCTGCAGCTTCGGAACATTGCCCACCTCCTCTCCCAAATATCCTTCCCGTAAAAGTTTCAAGGAATGCATAATGTTGTTTTCAAAAACAAGTAATATGATTTATTAGTTAAGGACAGTCTACAAAATAAAAAAATTTTTTTTGCCTTCTTCTGCTCCCACGCGTCGCGCCCTCTGGCTGGCTGAATAAATAATTTTTGCCAAATCTTAAAATCGGAACAAATGTCCGTCCCGAATAACCCTCTAAAAAATCGGGACTGTCCCGAAAAATTCAGGATGAATGGTCATTCTAGTGTAGGTAGACCTATTAGTTGTCAGCCAAGGTCTCCAAACCTTACACCTTTGGATTTTTGTTTATAGGACTGGTTGAAAAGTGAAGTATATAAACGAAAGGCGGGTAATCGAGGTGGACTAATTTGTCATTTTTTAAATGCTACAACTCGCGTAAAAGAAAAACGAGAAAAAGTAATGAGAGCCAAAAGTGCTATTCTCAGAAGAGTCATAAAATGTATGGACGTCTATGGTGGAACATTTGAAAATAAATGTACTTTTCAAATAAACTTGTGTCATCCTACTTGATCATACTTTGGAACGATGTAATTTGACAAATGAAAATCAGATTCACAATTTTTGGAAATTTAGTCATTCATTTATGTGTACAATATACACTCCCTGAGTTTGGAACATTCCTCCCTACACACCTATATATATATATATATATATTATATATATATATATATATATATATATATATATATATATATATATATATATATATATATATATATATATATATATATATATAGATATATATATAAAATTAACTAAAAGAAGAAACAGAGTAAATTTTTATCACTGGATGGTATTGTTTGTGTTTGAATGAGATAACCTCATACGAAAATGAGTTTTTTTAAATTAAAATAAAAAAAAAACATTTGTGGCTAAGAAATGTAATTTCAAAATCTAAAATTGTGTTCAATTGTTAAAAGCAAGTAATCTAGTTTGACCATTTTTATAAGCAATTCAAACTGAATATTTTTTCCTAATTATTTTCATTAAAAAACTGAGTAGAAAGGTGAAATCATGTTAATAAAGCTTGTATTCCAAATTATCACCTCATTATCAAAAAATGGGACGATAGTTGGAGGGTTGAGAGGGATATACCTTCTTCGGCACAGGTTGAATGAGCGCATATTTTAAAGCTTGTTCATTCTAAGATCGCCATTTATTCTCATTTACACTTTGTCATTCCTTCATCATAATTCAAAAGAATTCGCTATGTCACCCTCTTTATTTCGGTCCTTACATTCTCTTGCAATTCTCCATGAGCAAATTTTATTTCTTTATGTTCGATTTACTACTTTTCACTTAATATTTTTCTAAAGAAGTCGGTAACTTTTTCATCATCAATCTGCAATTAATGTTAGCAAATCCGAATTATGCAAATCCTAAAACGAATTTCAATTTCATTTGAAATTTTAGAATATTCTATAAAGGTCTTTGTAACAGACTCTGTGAGCATAGATTCAACATTCGGTTCTGCACTTTTCACTTTAATATCCACAAGATTTCACCTATTTGAAAATTATTAATTTCTTAATCCGAAGCAACTCACTTTATTAAAGCAATCTTCTGATCTCCTTCATTGATTACTTAATTTCCATTTTAAAATAAGATTCTAAAATTTTACTTTTCTATTCTTAATTTATTCTTGTGCAAAAAAAGATTTGGAATAGAAAATTAGATTTAAAGGGAACAAAATTTAAGAAAAATCATTTTTATTGAAATGACCCTTTTTCAATTTAATTATCTGAAGCAGCATTTCCCAAACTGGGGTTCACATGGACCCCAGAAGACAACAGAAACTTTGAGGGGGCCCTCAATGAAAATATCTGCGGATGTGAAAAAATAGACATCCGCATTTACATCTGCATCCGCGGATATCGATATTAAAAAATTTGACGTCAGATACATACACTAATATATATATATATATATATATATATATATATATATATATATATATATATATATATATATATATATATATATATATATATATATATATATATATATATATATATATATATATATATAT
>SEYY01020597.1:0-12312 GCA_009176605.1 Armadillidium nasatum | reverse complement strand
AGAGAAACTATAGTTTTCCTTTTCAATTAAGGGCAAAAGACTCTAAAATGTGAACTAAATGAAATATATAAAAGTAAATACAGTGTCAGGCATTGGATGTGAGGATGGAAATGAGGGAAGAGAATCATATTATGTGGAATTAGAGGTAAATGTTTGATTAAGTTCATTATCAGAAGGTAATACAGCTGTAGAGCAGTTAAAATAAACAGAGTAGAGAAAGAGCAAAACTCTCACTTTGTAGAGTGAATAGGAAGAAAAGGAACTACAAATCTAATAAATATTTTGAGTAAAATTTTCATAGGACAAATTTAGCAAAAATTGTATCATAAAATATTAGTAGCAAGAGATAAAGGAATTTTATATAAATGACATCTTTGTGAGGAATAAAGTAGAACAATCGGAGGTACTGGCAACCAGGAATTGACTCATTAATTTGTATGAATTACAGTTATATTTAAAAATAAATCAAACTGTATAATAATAATAATATAATAATAATAATAATAAATCAAAATTTACCTTTAGTTCTATTTCAGTCAATTTGTTGAGAAGAACCGAAGGAGACTTTGACATTACAATTTTGCAAATATCTCTCTTCTCTGACTCAAATTGTGCCTCTGAACCTCCGTCATTTATTTTATTCAACAATGATGATACATTTTTCAGGGTAAAATTCTGTAATGAAATGACTCAGTAATAATAATAATAATAATAATAATAATAATAATAATAATAATAATAATAATAATGTACGATAGATAGTACCCTCTATTAAGGGCTGCCCCCTCCTGGTGAGGGAATCTATACCCCGCCTGCCATACTTTTATAGTATAGCGGTAGATAATACTGGGCCATACTTTAGTGATAAAAGGAAAAATTAAAACTTGAAATAGGCCATTAAAAAAAAAGTGAAAGAAAAAATAATGTATTTCCTTGTAAGAAGTATATCCTGTTCATGTCAAACATAGAGTCCCAAATCTTCATGAATACATTACTACAGTCCTTAAAGACTGATGAGAAAAATGAATAAATAGAATTTAAAATTCAAACTTTTTATTTTTAACACTTTTCCTTAATGTATGTTTTTATTTTCATATTGAAGTGAGCATATGACGACATAAAAATATTTAAGTTTAAACATACGTATATTTTAAAAAGAAGAGAAAATAATGTAAATAATGTAAAATAACATCATATGAAAACACTAGGTCAGGGAATTTCATGAAACTTGGAACAGGAATCTCTTTATTTAGAAAAAAAAGGAAATGGTCTTAAAAATTTCTTTATCCCTCTTTTGGGGAGTAGAACCCCTTTAGGTTCGGATTTTAGCAAAATTTTGACCCACATCTACTAACTTCAAGAGGCTACTATGCTAAAAAAAATAAATAAATAAACTTACTTATTTTTGTAATCAAAAGGGGTAGAATTTTAAATTGGTACTAATTGCATATATATGTACAATGATTTTGAAAATTTTGATAAAAATTCTAGTTTTCTCCATCCCTCCAACACCATTGGACATAAATTCCTTACTTTTTTTGTAGGTCTATTTATTGTTTTTGTAATATTAAGTAAATACGGAATATGTAAGAAATGAAACTACTCCTTAAATCTTCACTGAGATATTTCATAATAGAGTCAAAATTATCATCAAAATATTAACCTAGAAAAATCTTTAAAACCACAAAACCTCTTTGCATTACAAGCTACAATGTGGGTTTTAAAACCATTAAAAAAAACGAATACATGTAACATACACAGAGAATAGAAAATATGAAAATTAAAAGATTAAAAGATGACATACCAAAACACATTGCCTTTGACATTGTGTAACTCAAAAGTAGTGAACAAAGATGGAAGTAGGAAAAGTTTCTTACACATTACCAGCAGAAAACATGAAGTTAATACATAGACTGTGAAGAATGAGACTTTAAGGGAAGATGAATAACGTAAGCTCTCGTAGAAAAGGAAGTTCAGAGGAGCAGTGTTCAATAAAGGGAAGACCAGAGGAGCAGTGTTCACTAAGAGGAACAGAGGGGCAGTGTTCACTAAGGGGAAGACCAGAGGGGTAGTGTTCACTAAAGGGAAGATCAGAGGGGCACTGTTCACTAAGGGGAAGACCAGTTTTTACTAAGGGAAAGACCAGAGGGGCAGTATTCATTAAGGGAAAAACCAGAAGAAGACCAGAGGAACAGCGTTCACTAAGTGGAAGACCAGAGGGGCAGTGCTCGCTAAGGAGAAGACCAGAGGAGTAGTATTCACTAAGAGGAAAACCAGAGTAAGAGGAAATCCAGAGGAGCAGTGTTCACTAAGGGGAAGATCAGAGGAGCATGTCCACTAAGGGGAATATTAGAAGAGCAGTGTTCACACTCTATGCAATTGCAGAAGTCATACGTACATAAGAGCAATTAACCGAAGTTGTGCGAAATGGTTCAGAAGATGCCTTAGAACTAACCTTTTAAAACTCCTTTCAATGAGAAAAACAAAATTATTCCACCAATCGAGATCGATAGAAATAGAAATACAAATTTTTTTTTAGGAAAGTTGATGGTTACATTTGAATGTTTTCAAATTAGATTATAGTTGAGTTGATGAATGATTTTAATAGAAAATAGGATATCGGACCTTGATAAAAATCTATAAGCTCTTTTTCACTAAAGTTAGAGAGAGAGAAGGAATTCCTTGCATAGCGTATGTGGTAATAAATCAGACTAGTGGCAGAGGATGAGATGGTTCAATTTCCACAGAGAAACTATAGTTTTCCTTTTCAATTAAG
Source organism: Armadillidium nasatum (assembly GCA_009176605.1). Taxonomy (NCBI): domain Eukaryota; kingdom Metazoa; phylum Arthropoda; class Malacostraca; order Isopoda; family Armadillidiidae; genus Armadillidium; species Armadillidium nasatum. Next base: position 9,536 of record SEYY01020597.1, on the reverse strand, counting down.
GGCAAAAGGGTGTAAAATGTGAACTAAATGAAATATATAAAAGTAAATACAGTGTCAGGCATTGGATGTGAGGATGGAAATGAGGGAAGAGGAATCATATTACGTGGAATTAGAGGTAAATGTTTGATTAAGTTCATTATCAGAAGGTAATACAGCTGTAGAGCAGTTAAAATAAACAGAATAGAGAAGGAGCAAAACTCTCACTTTTGGTAGATTGAATAGGAAGAAAAGGAACTACAAATATAATAAATATTTTGAGTAAAATTTTCATAGGACAAATTTAGCAAAAATTCTATCATAAAATATTAGTAGCAAGAAATAAAGGAATTTTATATAAATGACATCTTTGTGAGGAATAAAGTAGGAACAATCGGAGGTACTGGCACCAGGAATTCACTCATTAATTTGTATGAATTACAGTTATATTTAAAAATAAATCAAAACTGTATAATAATAATAATAATAATAATAATAATAATAATAATAATAATAATAATAATAAATCAAAATTTACCTTTAATTCTATTTCAGTCAATTTGTTGAGAAGAACCGAAGGAGACTTTGACATGACAATTTGTGAAAAGAATCTCTCTTCATCTGATTCAAATTGTGACTCTGAACCTCCGTCATTTACTTTATTCAACAATGATGAAACATTTTTCAGGGTTACAAATTCCTGTAAATGAAATTGACTCAGTAATAATAATAATAATAATAATAATAATAATAATAATTAGGGATGTACTGATAGTATCGGTATCGGCCATTTTTTCGGGTATCGGTATTGGTTAATATGGCTGATACTTGGCCGATACTCCGATACTCCTTACTTTTTAGGTAAAGAATGATTAGAAACTTTTAGATTAAAAAATAAATCTACTTTCGATATATAAAAGTTCTAATAAGGAATTCCTTAAGTTAGCCCATAATTCGTTTTCCTATATATATATATATATATATATATATATATATATATATATATATATATATATATATATATATATATATATATATATATATATATATATATATATATATATATTTTCAGGTAACTGTGGAATATTTTACGAGATGTGGGGGTTATGCTAATATTTAGGTAAGCGTTCCTCTTTAGTGCATTTTTATGTTATTTTATTTTTATAAAGTTTTTTTAGGGTTTCAGATCAAATTGGAAATAAATTTAAGTTATTGACAAAGATATATTTAATCTTGAATACTTAATTCAATGGTAGATAGTATGTAGTGTATAAAGAAGTAAGGAAGTAATATTGAATTAATCAGTGTGGTTTACGTTGGACAAGATAACTACAGAGCAAAATAAAAGAAAAAGCAATTAAACTTTCCCTGACACTAATAATCTTTTCTTTTCTTTTTTCTTTTGAAAGTTTGGTCTTTAACGGATTCATTTTGGACTCTTCGTTTTATGACAGGTTAGTATTGTATTTACTTTGATGTCTTTAGATAGTTTTTTTTAATCATATATATATATATATATATATATATATATATATATATATATATATATATATATATATATATATATATATATATATATATATATATATATATATATATATATATATATATTCCCAAAAAAGAACAGGCTCTCTCCAGATATGAGTGAATCTTTAATATTTTTACATCATAATTTGAGGGTATTTGAATTCGACTATCAAGTGATGTCTTTACCTTAAAGGGGTATATTATGTCATGTTTGAATAATAGCGTTTTTTATATTTTGTCTTTTCTGCTGATTAATTGAAATCTCTTCTTTCATTATTTTTATTCTTTATATTGTAGCTAGTTAAAGAATCTTCTTGTAAATTGTAATCATGTTAAAACATAAAAGCGAGTAGCTAAACTTTGTTAATACTTACTGGAAAATGGAAATGGAATATTTTTGAATAAACACAAACATAAAAAAGTTATTAGTATTATATTTGCATTTATTATTCCTAAAAGATAATATTTTAATTTACAATATATACTTGGGCACAACCAAATATGAAATACGTGACAAAGTTGTCTAGCAGTACACAAATGTTCTATCTTATTACTGTGTATTTCTTATAATAATTAGAGTATCGGTATCGGGCTCTTTACTGGTATCGGTACATCCCTAATAATAATTATAGAGAAGTTCTGTATTCAATTAATAACTTGTTTATAATTTAAGTAAAAAGTAACCACAAATTTGAATTGTCATACCTTTAAATTCTGAGCACAAAATTTCTTCTCAACCATCATCTGATTTTCGGATTTTATGAAATCATTGTTAATAAATTCTTCATCAAATAAGGATTCCTTCACTGATTCTCTCAACTCTGATTTTATAAATGTCTTTTCATCTAATTCTTCATTTTTGAAAGTGAAACACGCTTCATTGTTGGGAAAGATCTAAAATAAAAACAAAGGATTTGATTACCCTTACCAGAATATAATACAATCAAAATCAAACTGAAGTATGTTAAAGATCCATGAATGGACGCAATCAAATTGAAGACCAATCAGACCATCAAAAAGATGTTAACTCTGCTGGGGTTAAAAGGAGAGTCAAGGCGTTAAGGAGACAGTTTGGATTGGAGTGAAAATACTATTAAAAAAAAATAAAATAAATTCTTACATATTGTCCAGTGTTGTAAAGAAAAATTAATCATAAAATTGAAAGGAATTGAAAGGAATAACACAGTGGGAGAAAGAAGTCTTAAGAAATTCAGAAGTGCCCAAGAGAATTTATGACAGGTCTTCTGGGATGGATAATTAAAAGAACTGTTACAAGATCACAGAAAGTGATCATATTTAAAGACAAAAATTCTTTGCGCAAATATTTTAAACCACTTGAGAACTTTTCATTACTGTCACTTTCATAAGCAATCAACATATTACATTATTATTAAAAATAAAACATTCTTAAAATTAACATTGTTATCGAAACAACATAGATCAAGGTAAAGGATGTTATGTTATCACATGTAAGAAATTTCAAATTACAAAAAATTATTTGAATTTAAGGTTGACAAAAAAAAAAAAAAAAAAAAAATAAAAAATAAAAAATCAGATTAACAACAGAATTTAATAAATAAAAACTTTATTTTACAATTGCGCATCACCATTTACCACTGCTATAAAGATTTTGCACTTGTGGTTGCCGAAATAAGATCTGATCTTAAATGTATAAAAACAATCAAATATGAAACTTTTTATCAAGCAAATGAAATTAAAAATAAGAAAACAATTATTCCTTTAATTTAGGAAATAAATTACCTAATATTATTTTGACTAATAAAGAAACCAAATAATAATTAATTTCAAAATTCTTTGCATACTTTAAAGAGTTTCATTGCCTTTTCAGCAGCCTTGTAAATTCTTAGTTTATCACCCAGATCATCTTGGATGACCCTGTTCTTTCAGGACAGTAAGTAATGAAACCACAAAAAATTCCCATACCCCTACGGATGTTTAACTTTAGCTCTTTCCATTTATACAAGCTTAAATCACACCCGAAAAGCTTCCTGTTTTCAGTAATATTATGCCAATTACATAGACAAAAGAGTTATAACTTTAACAGAGATGAGCACAAATAATCATATTATTATTATATATCTTTAGAGGTAACAAGGTATTTAAAATATCACTGGCATTTCAGCAAGAGAAAAGATTTCAGCATTTGTATCAAATATATTCTGTACTGGAGTCAAGAAGTATAACAAAAACAAATTTGCTTCCTCTCTATGGTTAACTGTGTTTTTCAAAGATTTGTAAAGATCATTCTTTGGGTGGTATAAAAGAATTCAATTATAAGGCATCTTACCAAACTCAGGAATTGTCATTTCTTAAACTTATCTTTAACCCACTGAATTTCAGAGTAAGTTACACCCGAAAGTTCCAAAGTAAAAAAAAATACTGCAAAACCTATCTTTGCAATTACTATAATAAAGAATTTTCTTTTTACTTAATATAAAAATATATAATATATATATATATATATATATATATATATATATATATATATATATATATATATATATATATATATATATATATATATATATATATATATATATATAGGGACCAACCAGGACTGGGGTCTCCCAAATTTGGCCAGGGCCAGGGCTCTGGCAGTGGTTGCCTAAAATTTGTAAAGAGATGAAAAGCACAAAAATTTTAGATTAAGAAATTAGATATAAATTTAATTTAGGCTTATTTAAATATTAGGAAGGAGTAGAACAGAAAATGTTCACTTAATGATTAAATGCATTTTCTCCTAAAAAATTAAGATTTTGTATAATAAAGGTTTAAAAAAAAAAAATTTTTTTTCCTTTTTCATTCGCAATAGTGATTCAACAGGTTTACTTATGAAAGACCCTAAGGTAAAGTTTGAAAAAAATTTAAGATATAAAGTTATTAATAAAAGCTGTATTAGGGTTATTCATATTGTTATTTTATTGTTGTGTATCAAACTTGTATCATTTAGCTGCATTATTTCAAAATTATTGTTTTGTTTATACTTTCAGTCACTGTGGCTAAAAGATCAGCTTTAGCAGTATGGGAGTACTTTACAATGTTTCAAGATGGGCTTGAAATAGCTAAATATAACATGCATGGTCAAGAATTTAGAAGAGAATCTTTGAGTGCCAAAAGAAAACAAATTTCAACCAAACCTTCATGGAGGCATTTAAAATCAAAAATCAAAAAATGAACATTCCCAGAGTAGAAAAGGAGCTGACAAAAGAAACAGAAAAGAAAAAGAAAATATTGAAAAAACAAGAAAAAAACATTAATTTGCTTATATTTTATTTGATTTAATCCACCATTAATATGTATGCAAACCCCAGTTTTCCCAGATTTTATCTGGGGCCCTGTTTGGCGCGCGCGCGCACGCACGCACACACACACACACACACACACACACACACACACACACACACACACACACACACACACACACACATATATATATATATATATATATATATATATATATATATATATATATATATATATATATATATATATATATATATATATATATATATATATATATATATATATATATATAACCTCACCTGAGAATTTTGTTGATAAGAGTCATATTCCAAATCTAACTCTTCTACTTTTACTTCAGTTTTACATTTGAAATCCATTTTAATATTTATTTTAATGAAAATATTTTACAAATAATTAACAAACTGAGAACAGAAAAAGGAAAAAAAAAAAAAACACCTCTAAATATTTCATACTAATTTAGATATAAAATTAAAACAAAAGTTGGGAAGAAATTTATTAATTAAATATTTCATCTTGTGTATTAGAATTGAATTATTTCTTAAAATTCTTTCATCACAAATAAATAATCAGACCATGTAAAAACATAAGAAAAATAGCAACAACAAAAGCCACAAGGGCCTATCAAGACTGTTCCAAACTAATTTAGACAATTTGCTTACCTAAACACATGCAAAATATATATCAAAGAATAGACAATATATGGATTAAATACGCAAAGTCAAACCAAAGATTTTTTCTACATTACAATTCCCAAAGTGAAAGTCACACACTCTCCAACCACAAATGCCAAAACTAAAGCTATGGTACATGCAAACTACACACTGCTATTCATTTCATTAGACTATGAGGTCATATATACTGTATGAGGGGTAGCTGTAATATCTAACTACTATCTCAACAAATTGGTTCAGTAATGGATATATGATGCAAAGACCACCCAATCTTTTCTTAAATGTTGAAATTGATTTCAACAGCTTTCTTTGCCAAGCATTACAAAAATTAACTATTCTGAATGGGTAGTTTTAAATTTTCTTATTGTGACCTCTCATTTCTCTTCCATATTCTACAAAGAATTATTGCCTTCAATATTATTAAAAATTGTAAATATTTTGTAAACTTGTAACATGTGCCCCCAAAGAAATTACCTTTCTATAAAAAATATTCCTAACTCCTTCAGCCTCTCCTCATAACTCTTACTCTCAAGTCAAAAAATCTTTCTTGAGGATCTATGTTACTCTTTTCCATTATAAATATATATTTTTTAAATGAAGAGTGTAAAAATGGGTTGAATACTATAATACTGATCTAACATGCCTATTACATAGTTTACTTATAATTTTCTTGCTTTTGTAATCAATATTGTGATTTATTAATTTACTATACCTAAAAAAATTGCCTAATTTCTTACTTTTTAGTGATGATTAACTACTTTCAAATAAATACTATTAATCATACCCAAATACTGTTCTTGGTTCACAGTCTTAAGCCAACCTCCATTCATATTGTAATTAGAATCTTCATTCAAGTAAATTATATGAATAGCCTAACACTTGTCAGGTTAGGCCTATTTTATTAGGTCCGGATGGTGTGTATGGTAGAATTCTAAAAGAGGGAAGTAACAGTATTGCAAAGGCACTGTATTTGATTTTTAAGCGATCTATTGCTTTTGGAGAGGTATCTGAGGACTGGAAAATGGCATATGTGGTGCCCATTTTTAAAAAAAGGTAGTAAGGAAGATTTAGGGAACTATAGGCCAGTTAGTTTAACATCTCTGGTTGTGAAAATTTTGGAAAAGTTACTGAAAAGTCATATAGAGAAGCACTTAGATGATAACAAGATACTATATAACTCCCAGCATGGTTTTAGAAAGGGTAGATCATGTCAGACAAATCTACTAGAATTTATGGAATATATTACTGAATGTATAGACAGGGGTGATCCAGTTGATGTCATATATTTAGACTTTAGCAAAGCTTTTGATAAGGTACCCCATGTTAGGCTGATGCAAAAGTTGTCGCAGTATGGTATAGATGGAATAGTACACAATTGGATTAAAGAGTGGTTAAAGAACAGAAGGCAGTGTGTATTACTTAATGGTAATAAGTCATTATGGGAAACGGTGAAGAGTGGGGTCCCACAGGGTTCTGTGCTGGGACCACTTTTGTTCCTTATATATATAAATGATTTAGACAAAGGTCTTAAATGCAAGGCTTCCAAGTTTGCTTATGATACCAAAGTGGTTACCTCAGTAAGGAATAATGATGGATGCGTAAAGCTTCAAGGTGATCTAGATAGGCTTCTTGGTTGGGCAGAGAGGTGGCAAATGAAGTTTAATAGTAAAAAAAATGTAAAGTTCTTCATGTAGGTTACTCAAATGAAGGATTTAATTATGAAATGAATGGGGAGTGGCTTGAGACTGTGGACCAAGAAAAAAGGAATTTAGGTAATTATTAGCAGTAATCTGAAGGTGGGTGATCAATGTTTGGAAGCAAGGAATAGAGCTAATAAGATGTTAGGTATAATTAATCGCAATGTAGTTTACAAGAGCAAAGAGGTTATAAGCAAGCTATATAATAGCTATGTTAGGCCAGCATTAGAGTATTGTGCACAGGTTTGGGCTCCTCATTTAAGAAAAGACATAGATATGCTGGAGAGAGTACAATGTCGAGCAACAAGGATGATTTCTGGCTTTGAAAATAAGAGCTATAAAGAGAGGTTGAAGGAGTTAGGAATTTTCTCAGTTGAAAGGAGATTACTCAGAGGGGATATGATACAAGTTTACAAAATATTTGCATCTGACAGTAATACAGAGATTGAAAAATACTTTATATTGGACCGTGGAAGAGTAACTAGAGGACATGATAAGAAAATTAAAAAGAAGCCATGCCATCTCGATCTAAGAAAATATTCTTTCAGTAATAGGGTTGTTAATTTTTGGAATGACTTCCCAAAAGAGATTGTTGACTGTGATTCTCTTGTCAAATTTAAAAGGGGGCTAGATAGATTTATGGATGGTTTAGGTATTATATAACTTGACTAAGCCAAATTGGTGGGTATATATGAATTTTTAGATCAACAGATCAACCTATGACTAAGCCTAATGGCAGTTTTTTGTAGTGGATAATGGTTCACTGAATGCTGCATGTGTAGTTAGGCTTGGTTTTGCTTTTATCTTTGCATGAATGAACTGATAACTAGGGAAGGGATAGACCTAGTCTTTTGTGCATGTACTAGTATTGTTATTGTTATTGTATTATTATTTGTTTGGACTGGGATAGTCTCGATAGGCCCTTGTGGCTTCTAACTGTCTCTATTTTCCTATGTTCTCACTATGTGAATGTTTACTCTTCAAGTCAAGGTTAGGGTAAAACAAAGTTTGTTAGATCTAACAAACTATTTCAATTTAACCTAATCTTGATTTCAAGGGTAAATTTATGACTACAACCGGCTAATAGACCTAACATGACTAACACTCATCTCAAAAAAAAAAAAAAAAAAATAATTATGCTAAACATTAGCAAAATAATAAACACTCTAGGGACAATTATGGAAATCACCATTCAGAGTAAATATATATACTGGTATTTTATTTTAAATTCATTTTTTGCTTTTCCACATTTAAATATGATATGTGCAATGCACTTCAGCATATTTTGTCTATATTTTCAATATAATAAAAAATACAGACTCATGGTCATAGGCTAAACTATTACCCTTATGTGCCTAAATGACTAATCTTACCATTTTTTTTCAAATTAGAAAAATCTGAACAAATTGAATGAGACTTGATAACTGAAAAGTAAATTGTTTACAACATGTGCATTCTATTTCAAGCTCAATTTTCCAACAAGAGTACAGTGATGAATGAATATGCTATGGTTGTACAGGAAAATGGTTAAGTGAGTAAACAAACCTGGAGGTGTAGGCCAACTATATCTAATAGAATATACCTTTTGTAAATATCTTTACACAGATTTGTAAGTAAATTTAGAAAACAATTCTATTATAAGGAAATCACAAGGTTAACATAGCAGTATGAAAATGTCCTAGTATGAACAGGTACTTCCAGATGTCGTTGGCTAAAATAGCCAACCCCAAGGTCATAAAATTTTAACAACACCAAGCTTTTTTTTTCAGCAATCCAATAACTAAGCTGGTGCTTCATTTAATTATGAAATTATCATCACTATTACCACTTTCACACAACACCATTTTTACTATCACCGTCTTATTTTCTATATTTTATTTATCATTTTTTTTTTTAACAACACCAAACCTAAAACACTGAATATATAGGCCTAGGTTATGATTAGGAAAAGGGATAACGTCATGACAAAAGTGTACCGATATATATCGCTATCGATATTTTTACGATAATATCGAAAACATTTCGTTGATATTTTTAAAGCCGATATATCGCTATTTTATCCTCAGTAACGAACCATCAATAATATTTTTAAAGCCGATATATCGCTATTTTATCCTCAGTAACGAACCATCAATAATTTTTTTAACTTCTAGAAATTATTAGTTTTCTGCTCCTTTATAAAATAAAACTTAAGAAAAATTTGTTACTTTTCATGTGCGTGCAATTTGGATGATAGTGACATTTTATTTGAATCACGAAAGGACAGATCAGATTATGCAAGAAAAGTAGAGGCTTGCATATTGTGTGTATTATATATATATATATATATATATATATATATATATATATATATATATATATATATATATATATATATATA
>SEYY01020596.1:37500-42099 GCA_009176605.1 Armadillidium nasatum | reverse complement strand
TTTCCTCCAGAACTAAAATCATACGTGTTAAAATTGATTTATTTATTATTATTTTTCTAAATTATTTTTAAAAATTTTGCAGCAAAAATTTATCTTTCTTATTTTTTTATGAATTCCGAATTTGTATATAATAGACACTGAAGTAATCACAAATATACGAGAATTTAAGCAAACATAGAGGTCAAACGTGTTTTCAAACCTTCTAAAGAGCTATTTGTGAATTTGAGAAATATTATAAGATAGTTCTTGTTATTTCTATTTGCATATATATATATATATATATATATATATATATTATATATATATATATATATATATATATATATATATATATTATAATATAATATATATATATATATATATATATATATATATATATATATATATATATATATATATATATATATATATATATATATATAATATTATATATATATATATATATATATATATATATATATATATATATATATATATATATATATATATATAATTCCTTCCTTAACTCCCTACTCCTTTCTTAAAATTGTAATTTCTTCTAAAGATATGAGCTTAACACTAAAAAAAAAAAAAAAAAAAAAAAAAAAAAAAAAAAATAAAAATATATATATATATATATATATATATATATATATATATATATATATATAATATATATATATATATATATATATATAATATATATATATATATATATATATATATATATATATATATATATATATATAATATATATATATATATATATATATATATATATATATATATATATATAATTCCTCCTCCTTCAACTCCCTCCACTCCTTTCTGCCTAAATTGTAATTTCTTCTAAAGATGTCATTTTTGCTCTCTCTCTCTGAGCTTAACACTGAGAAGGCGTTCGGTCCTGATGGTATCCTCCTGTGATTCTCAAAACTTTGCTTCAGAGCTTGCACCCTGCTTTGGTAAACTATTTTGTCCCTATCAATCTTCCCTTCTTGATGGAAACGTGCGCTCATTCAGCCAGTGACGAATATGAGGGACCCCTCTCAACCCTCCAACTACTGTCCCATTTTTTGGCCTCCGTTCTTTTTAAAGTTTTCGAATTCATCCTTAATTAGCAGGAAGATTTGGAAACATTTCAATTCTTCAAATCTTATCTCTGATCCCCAGTATGGCTTTCGTAAGAAACGCTGTACTGGTGATTCTTCTTTTCTTTCTCTCTGACTCTTGATATTCTCCTTTTCGATATTTTGGTTAATCTTTTGCGGTTACGCTGGACATATCAAAAACCTTCGATAGGGTCAATCACAAAGATTTGATTTCTAAACTTCTCTCTTTCGGAATCTATCCTTCTCTCTGCAGTCTCCTCTCTGATTCTCTTTCCGGTCGTTTTATAACAGCTATTATAGACTGCCACCGTTCATACTTTAAATCTATTAATAGTGATGTTCTTTAGGGTTCTGTCCTGTTCCCAACACATTTTTCTACTTTTCATTAATGACCTCCTTTCTATTATTTCATCACCTATGCTAATGACTCCACCTTTCATTACTTCTTTCAGTTTGAAATAAGAACCTCCGTGCAGCAACATGGTGCCCTTGGAGCAACTGTCTTCTGATCTATCGCGAATTTCAAATTGGTGCAGAGAAAACATGGTATTTTTCAACTCCTCAAAAACTCAGTTCCTCCATCTCTCTACTCGACTCAACATTCCACACAACTATAAAATCTTCAAAAACACAATTATAGCCTTAATCTGTTTATTTTTCTCGTGATCTTTCTTGGAAGGATCACATTACTTCTCTTTCTAAACAAGCTTCTAAGAGGTTGTGTGTTCTTAGGCGCGTTCTTGATTTTTTTACGCTACCCCAGTTGCTTTCTCTTTATTGGGGAGTTGTTCGCCCTTAAATGGAGTACACATCACATATCTGGGGTGGTTTCACTCATGCAGCTCTCCTTAACAGGGTGGAGTCTAGGCGTTTTCGTCTTATCAACCCTCCTACTCTCACTAATTCTCTCCAATCTCTTTCTGTCCGTCGATCTGTTGTGTCACTGTCTCTATACTATCGCCATTACAATGGATACTGATCTTCTGAACCCTCATTTCGCATACCTCTTCCATTGAGAAGTGCTCTTGAGGCACGTCTTTCTACACACTCTCATCCTTTCTTTGTTTAATTCTCTGATCCAAAACTTAACCGCCCTGCTTGATCTTATGTATTCTCTCTGGTAAAGTTTGGAATACACACCCTTTATATGTTTTCCCAATTTCCTTTGACTTGCGCACTGTCAAGCGCCGTGTAGCAAGCGCATTGTCAAGCGTGGACATGTCGGCATTTTATTAGTAAGCCTCTGCCAACCAGAGGATATATATATATATATATATATATATATATATATATATATATATATATATATATATATATATATATATATATATATATATATATATATATATATATATATATAATATATTCATTAATAAAATAAAAAATAAAAATAGAAATAGAAATAGGAAAAGATAGATAGAATAGATAGATAGATAGATAGATAGATAGATAAATAGATAAATATATAGACAGAAAGGTAGATAAGTAGAAGATTAAATATATGTTTGTTGATAAAGAGATTAGTGAGTAGACATATAGATAGACACATAGATAGATAGATAAATATATAAATAGATAGATGGATAGATAGATAGATAGATAGATAGATAGATAGATAGATAGATAATTGCTGTTTTTTTCGATAAAGTCAGATATTTATTCATTAATGTTAATTTCTTAAATTATCATTTTTAACCACTTTTACTTTTTAAAAAATTTATATTTCTGTCTTTTTATATATATATATATATATAAAAAAAAAAAACAATTAAAAAAGAAAAAAAAAAACACTATAAACATAATTTCTATGATAATTAAATATTCAAATTCAGCTAATAAAACAGCAGCTTCAAGTTGATTTATGAGTGCTTGTATAATTCATATTTTGTATGTTTATGTATTTATAAATCATGGGCGAACTGTTAACTTTCACTGTTTTCTTTAAAAATTAGTTGTGTGAAAGGATGTTGAGGCTCTTTAAAGGGTGTTTAAGCTCTTTAGAAAACGACATATTTCTTCTTCAAGAAGATACAGAAATTTGTTTATTTAATTTTTATTTATTTTTTAATTTTTTAATTTTTTATTTTTATCTATTATTTTTTTTTATTTTTAATTTTTTATTTTTTTGGCTACTCAATGAAACTATTTTCTCTCCTAAGCTGTCTCATTTTAAAATTGCATTTAAAGTTTAAAGAGTTTATATAATATATATATATATATATATATATATATATATATATATATATATATATATATATATATATATATATATATATATATATATATATATATATATATATATATATATATATATATATATATATATATATATATATATATATATATATATATATATATATATAAAGAGAGAAAGAGAGAGAGAGAGATCATTTTTCCTTAACCTGGGGGTAGTGATCACATATACGGGGGTCGCAGAGGATCCCAAAAAATAAAACATCTAATGTACGAAAAAAAAACTTTTCACGCCTATCATAATTTTTGTTTACATTAAAATGAAAACAAATAATAATTATCAAGAAATTCGTATCATATAAAAAAAAATTTTAAATGAGTATTAAAAAACTTAAAATAAAACTATTTTGTTTTAGTTCAGTCGTGAATATTTTTACTTTATTATTCAACCGTGCAATAAATATCCCAATCTTTATTTCTATATTTTGACAACTCTCATGCACAATAGAAAATTAGGAGGTTGTGAGATTGTTAAGTTGGTGTTTTGTCTTTACGGGGGTGGGAGGGTCGTGAGGTAGTTAACCTTAGGAATTTTCTTTCTGGATTTGGCGGAGAGGAGAGGGGGAGAGGTCGTGAAGTTTAAAAAGGTCGAAAAACGCTGGTAGAAAGTAAAGATCTTATATCTGGGGGTGTCCATGTTTCACCCATCTTTTGGATTTTAAACCGTCAAAAGTCAAAAGATATTAAAACTGCTCTTTGCATTCCAGCTCATTCTTCGTGACAAGAAGATGGTGCTTTGATTCTTTTCTATAGGTAGTAGAGCTGCAAGTGCTCGAGAGAATCTAGAACATTCGACGTCACAACCTCTTAGACGCTCATGTTGCACAAAAGGGTGCAGTATTTGAATTCGAATCTGTGTGGACAATAACTGGACATGGAAATTTCAGGTTTGTTCACTGTGGTACGTCATTCTTCCCAACCATTTGCTTTCTGTTCAAAAGTTTCGAACTATAGACATCTGCCTCTTCAGGTAACAAAGTTTATAATTAGCAACTCATCAGTTCACTCACATCAAATTAAAGGTAATAAAAACAAAGTTGAAATTACACATTGGCGTTAAGTGGTATATTATATTAGTTTTATTACATGACTTGAAAATGTTTGCTATTTTGATCTCTAAAATCTCGTAATATCGAAATTTCGAAATACTAAAATTTGAAAAATTAAAATTGAAACGACGAAGCATCGAAATCTTTAAACTTTGTGAGATTCGAAATCTCGAAATCTTGAAAACTTTTAAACTTCGAAATCTTTA
>SEYY01020596.1:32500-35000 GCA_009176605.1 Armadillidium nasatum | reverse complement strand
TATATATATATATATATATATATATATATATATATATATATATATATATATATATATATATATATATATATATATATATATATATATATATATATATATATATATATATATATATATATATATATATATATATATATATATATATATATTATATATATATATATATATATATATATATATATATATATATATATATATATATATATATATATATATATATATATATATATATATATATATATATATATATATATATATATATATATATATATATATATATATATATATATATATATATATATATATATATATATATATATATATATATATATATATATATATATATATATATATATATATATATATATATATATATATATATATATATATATAAACTGCTTCGAGATAGTATTAAATCTAAGAGATAATAATTTAATTCAATGCTTATAAATGAATACTATAGATGGGAAATAATTCTAATTTTGCTTTAGTTATCCAAAGAAGTTTTAGATTTCATTTGCTTACGTTGATTATTTGTTGGTCAAGGATTGTTTGCTAAAATTGATTTTAAATGGATTAAATCTTTTAAATACAGAGATACGGTTAATTTAATTTAATATTTATCTAAAATATTATGTTTTTTTTGTTTTGTTTTTTACATATAGTTTTCTGAGAAATAGATAGATAGATAGATAAATAAATCTATTTTATATCTATAGATAGATAAATCTATCTATCGGAAAACTATATGCAAAAAAAAAAAAAAAAAAATCATTAACAGATTAGGTACTTAGATGTACCCCATAAAATGCAATAAGTATCTATCAATCTATCTATCTATCTTTCTATCTATCTATCTATCTATTATATAGATATATAAATATCTATCTAACCTAATATTTATTTTTCTATAGTTAACAGATAGATAGATATATCGTAGATAGATAGTTAGATAGATAGATAAATAGATATATCGTAGATAGATAGTTAGATAGATAGATAAATAGATATATCGTAGATATATAGATATATATAGATAGATAAATAGATAAATATATAGATAGATAGATAGATAGTAAAGCAGTGGAAAAATATAAAATAATTAACAATATAACTTTGTTTATTTTAACTTAGATTAAGACTAAGAAGATACCTTATGAAGCCACAAAACAAATTACATATTATTGCTTAGATCTCAACTATACCAAGAGTCTGACAAGGGCTCCGAGTGAGAAATCTTTTCCTTTCGATTTATTTTGTTAATATATTATATTAATTGTTATATCAATATAATATATTAATATATTAATATACTACATATTTGTGTAGTCTAGAAAAAAAAAAATCACAGTAGTAGTTAAATGGCAGATATTTAAACAACACCAAATCAAAAAAACTTTGTTCATCTATATATACTGTAGTTAACTTAATCACCCATCCTAATATGAAGATTTAGGAATACATTTTCATACTTAAAAAATATATCTGTAACATAATTATTTTTTGATATAGTGGAAATTGATCAATAACAAATTATATTACCTAACTCCTTATACAAAATTGACTCTTACAGATACTGATATCGCAAATTGAGGAACTTCTGCTGGAAACTTCTTTTTCTTTTTTAAGAGATGCTAATGAAAGTTCGGTAGGAATCTAAATTTAGTCAGAAGCAACGTAGCGAACTTGTTCAAATCCTACATTTCAATGGAAGAAAATAAATGTTGGTATTATTATTATTATTATTATTACTATTATTATTATTATTATTATTATTATTATTATTATTATTATTATTATTATTATTATTATTATTATTATTATTATTATTATATTATTATTATTATTATTATTATATATTATTTATTATTTTTATTTTTATTTATCATTATTTTATTTTTTTTATTACGATTATTGATTAATATTATTATTATTACAATTATTTTCATTTTCAATATTATTATTATTATTATCATTATTATTATTATTATTTTATTATTATTATTATTATTATTATTATTATTATTGTTATCATTATTATCATTATCATTATTATTAGTTATTATAATTTTATATTAGCATTACTGATTTACTTAAAATGATATTATATACCCTACTAAATATTCGTAATAATAAATAATTCTAATAATAATCTAATAATAATAATAAATAATAATAATAATAATAATAATAATAATAATAATAATAATAATAATAATAATAATAATAATAATAATAATAATAATAATAATAATAATTTTTATATCAAATTACTGTTGTATGTGTAGTTTCGTGTTATTTTCTTAATAAAAAAAATCGAATAAAAAATTTAAAAAAATAAAAAATAAAAACAAAACAAGAAAATTTTAATTGGATATTTTGAGTTTCAATTTTCCTTGTCATTTAATTAATGACTTAAGATTAATTCAAAAGCTTTCCTCGTTCTTTTAAGATAAATAAAAGCTATACTTCTTTTCATTCAAGATCAAATGGAAAATCC
>SEYY01020596.1:0-27500 GCA_009176605.1 Armadillidium nasatum | reverse complement strand
ATTTCTTCCTCAGTCCAAGAAAGGTGTTTATCTTTTGGGTGAAGCTTGGCTTTTTCTGAAAGTGGAAAAATGATTTTAGCGAAGTTTGGAATGAATCTTCTGTAATAGCCAATCATCCCGAGGAATCTTCTTAATGCAGCTGAATCAGGAAGGAAGAGGAAAAGCTGTGATTGCTTCTTTTTTTTCTGAGGGAGGCGTTAATCCTTCTGAAGAAACTTTGTAACCAAGGAAGGTTAGTGAGGTTCTGAAGAATTCACATTTCTCCAATGAAATTTTGAAGGAGTTTTCTTGAAGTAGTTGAAAAACTTGTTTGAGATGAGTTTCGTGTTCCTCTTTTGAATTGGAGAAGATAAGACAGTCATCTAAATATGTGAACACAAATGGGAGATCTCAAAAATGGAATCCATCACTCTTTGGAAAGTTGCTCCAGCATTTTTGAGTCCAAACGGCATAGAGAGAAATTCGAAGAGACCAAATGGAGTGATGACTGCGGTTTTCTCTACATCGTCTGGGCGAATAGGGATTTGATGGTATGCTCGCTGAAGATCTATTTTTGAAAATATAGTTGAGTGGTGAAGACGTTGAGACAGACTTTGGATATTTGGAATAGGATATCTATCCTGTTTTGTAATATTATTTAAAGCTCTGAAATCTCCACAGGGCCTCCAAGTTCCTGGTGTCTTTTTAGGCACGAGATGTAGAGGTGATGCCCATGAAGATTTGCTTGGTCTGATGATTCCACTCTTGAGGAGGATGTCAAATTCCGCTTTTGCTGCTTTTAATTTATCATCCGGAAGGCGACGAGCTCTTGCAAAAACGGGAGGAGAATCACCAGTTTCAATATAATGACAGGGTCCATCAGTTTTGCAGGTCAGACTGTTGAGGTCTATAGGTGAAGTTAGTGATGAATATTCCTGTAGTAGAGACGTTATGACAGGGTTTTCAATTTGAAGTTGAGCTTGAACAGATGGAACTTCCATGGAGGAGGATTTTAAAGATGCTAGAAGAGTAGTATGGGTGTCACGTAGAGTTTTCTTGCCACAATCGATGAGAAGGTTGAAATGATGGAGGAAATCCATTCCTAAGATAGGCATTGCGACTTCTGCAACGATGAAGGTCCAGTTAAATTCTCTTCTTAATTTTGGAATGGTGATGCATGCCACTATTTCCCCAAAACACTTGATAGGCGAACCATTAGCTGCGGAACAGGTGATGTTTGAAGGAAAAAGCGTCATGTTGGAAACCATGGAGTAAGGTAGACTGCTGATTGAAGCTCCAGTGTCAAGTAGAAATAAGGTACTTGTGCCAAAGATCTTGGTAGTAATTGTAAGCTGCGAACTGGATATGGCACAGATTTCAGTCCGCTCTTCTAGTTTTCCGACGGGACAGGTGAAGAAGATCTTGGGGCAGGTGAAGAAGATCTTGAAGGTGGCCTAGAATTTGGGAGGATATTTAGTCCTGTTTTGTGAGGCCATTTGCACCATTTCTTGCAGGATTTTGAATTTGGGCCATAGAAGATGTGACCTCTACAAATTTGGGGTCTCTGATTTTGATGGAAAGGCTTGAGTCCAACAGAAGTGTAATTTGTAGGTCTTGTTGAAGGAGAAGCTACTGCAGATGATGGTGGTGATACGGCCATGACTGTAGTAGGATGGTCCATTATTAGTAAGTCATTGGCAAGTTCTCCGAGTTGTTGAAGCGTGAGGGTAGTGTGGGAAGCTAATACAGTTCGTACGTTGCCAGGAAGAGTTTTCAAAAACTGCATTCTCACAATGTCTTCTCCTATGTTTAATTTGCCGGCCTGTCTGAGCATGTCCAGTAGATAGATAGAGGGCTTGCCACTGTAAGTTTGCTTGGACATAAGATCGTTAAAAAGTTCCAGTTTTGACTTTTCAAAAGTGGTAGTAACTGCCTTTTTTAAGCGATCATAGTCCTCTGCTTCCAGCTCTGGTTGTGGAATTCTGTCCAGTACTTCAGTAGGGAGTTGAGACAAAGCGTGGAAGTACTTGGTTTTTGTAGTTGAAATTCTCGCCAGATGAAATTGGGCTTCCAGGACACGAAACCATGTTGGCACGGAGGTTTCAGAGAAAGTGGGCGGCTTTATTTTCACAGAAGAGATGAGTCCCTCTCCTGCTCCTTCTTGAGTGTTCGGGTCCATAGTGTAGTTGTCCAGAAAATCTGAACACACTCTAGAGTCACCAATTATATAGTGACCTAATTATCTCTGTTGTGACCAATGTATGGTCCAGGAGGTCACTACACTTTGTTGTAGCGAAGGGGGATAGATCAGGAGGCTGGGTGTTTTTCAATTTCCCCTTGTGGAATGCCGACTGGTAGTCGTGTGGTAGCTACCACTTCTCTTTTTGGTAGCAGAGGCGTTGGAACTTCTTCTTGTAAGGAGCAGCTTCTTTTGGGCTTCTGCTTGGGACTGCTTCTTTTGGGCTTCTGCTTGGGCAGTCTTGGCTTGTAGTGGCGGTTTCTTCTTCGGCTCCTTGGAATAAAGTGAAAGGTTACCACTTATTCTATACCTTCTGAAAATTATCTCAATATTTGGGAAGGTGTAAGAAAAGTAGATAGTTTTCCACTTTATTTTTATTATTTTTAACAAAAATTGCTTACAAAGTTACTATTATTAAAGTTTCATAAATTTATATTGAAATAGTATACAAAATATTATATATTTAAATAATTAAATATTATTTTATAACATATTTAAACATTATATAATAAAATACATTAAAATTGAATGTTTTAACACAAACATTTTTATTTGTAAAATAAATAAAATATAACATAAAATAAGCACATTTTACATTTTATGGAAACGTATTTTTAAATTTTTGGTTAACTATTTTATAAAAACGGGCACTATATATATATATATATATATATATATATATATATATATATATATATATATATATATATATATATATATATATATATATATATATATATATATATATATATATATATATATAATATATATAATGATTGTCAAATATTTAAATGAATGCCATAAATAGTACGTAAACAACTTACAAATTACTTTTACGAGAATGAACTCCTCTCACCGACACAGATTGGATTTACAAAAAATCGTAGTACAGAAGATGCGCTAATTCTCCTTACTGAAAATATTTACAGAGCACTAAATGATAAACGAACTTGCATGCTATTACAACTTACTCCTTGATAAATTAGATACCCCTGGCGTTTCGAAAGACTCCATAACCTTGTTCCGGTCATTTTATCTGGTCGAGCACAATACGTGAAAGTAGGAGATGTTTCATCCTTCCTCGTTCCGATTTCTCAAGGGGTATCTTAGGGATCTATTTTGAGTCCACTTCTTTAACATATATAATAATGACTTCCAAAACTGTCATAATTCTTTACATTCTCAATACGCTGATGATACCGTAGTTCTAATAACAGATCGTAATATAGATACCCTAACAAGAAAGCCAAATAGCATCAGAAAATGTTGCAACATGGGTAGAGGCAAACAGGCTTTCCCTGAATCTACAAAAACCACAATCCTTAATAATGACAATCGTTGAAATTCTTATGAAACTAAATATCAATAGCAAGACGTACAATCATAAATCAAACTGCATCTGCATACTTATTAGTTATTTTCGACAAGAAACTCTCCTTCAAATAACATATACATTGTCTTATTAGCAAACTTGCATATGCTACATATGCTTTTCTAAAGATAAACTTTTTTCAAAATATAAACTAGATAATCTATAATGTATAATCTACTGGTATGAGGATGCTCGAGTGTATACTTGATACAAATCTTAATAATACTACATAAAAAATAATTCGTATATTATCAGGATCACTTAATTACTATGAACATGCAAACCCACTTTTCAAAAAATTGTCCGTACTCAAACTAGTAGATATGCTCACTCTTATGATGACTACCCAAATAAACGGAATGTCAAATATATTACTGACAAATTTAATAGTGCATAACCAAAATGTAAAACCAAATTTGCCCAGCAGAAACTAACATACACTATGGAAAACAAAGTACACACTAACCAAATCTCGTAAATGTACTGTATATCATACACTGACATTGGAAATGGTACGAACTTTCAAAAAACATTTAAGAATTAGCAGCACTCTCACATTTCGTAAACATGTCAAGTCAAACATCACTTGTTACCAAAATACTAAAGAAGGAACCCGACCCAACCACTTATTCCACCATGATCTCAAAATCACAAATTCTGTTACTACTTACTACTATTATTGTTACGAATCTGGCCACATCTCTGCAATTATTTTTAGAATTATTACGATTCATGTGATTATAAATATTATTTTCATTATTATTATTGTAGTTATTATTTTTATTTATTATTGCTATCTTTATCATTTTAATGATTATTAATTTACTGTTATTTCAGCATTCTCATTGTTATTGTCATTATTTTTTGGTTTTAATTCTTATCATTATTTTTTATGATTACAATTTGTAATGCATTTTAAAAATTACAGTATCTAATATTTTTTTCCTGATGAAAATATTGATTTTAATGATATTGATTATTATTATTATTATTATTATTATTATTATTATTATTATTATTATTATTATTATTATTATTATTATTATTAAAAATTCAATGGACTCAAAAGACGAGTTTGTTACCCCAGTAGCCAGTTTCATATATTATATAATATATATATATATATATATATATATATATATATATATATATATATATATATATATATATATATATATATATATATATATATATATATATATATATATATATATATATATATATATAAGTAGTATATCTGGCGCTTTGCACGGGTGCCAGATTTAGCTACTTTTCGAAAACTCTGGCAACCTTTCCCTAACGGTCTTTTCTGCATTTGTGTGCAATCCTGCATTCTCAGGGACCTTCCTGACATTTTCTTTGTCGGTTCAAGGACCCACGTGGTCCCACGGACCCCCAGACCCCCAATTTCGAACCAATTTAAGACGGACTGAACCGCAAAGAAAATGGTCAGGAAAGAAAGTGAGGTGAACGCAGCGATTTTGCAAACTCAGGCAACTTCCTGATACCATTTTTGGGGGGTTCACGGGGCCCCTTCCCCAGACTTGAGGCCAATTTCAATGGGTTGAACCCCCCAAAATGGTATCAGGTAAGAGCTTGAGGCCAAATTGAGCGGAGTGATTTGCATTGCAAATCAAAATCTCGCTTGGCATAGGTTGCCAGATTTTTCGAAAAGTAGCAAAATCTGGCACCCGTGCAAAGCGCCGTAGTAGTATACCTGGCGCTTTGCATGGGTGCCAGATTTTGTTCCTTTTTGAAAAATCTGGCAACCTTTCCCTAACGATCTTTTCTGCATTTGTGTGCAATCCTGCATTCTCAGGGACCTTCCTGACATTTTCTTTGTCGGTTCGGTTCAAGGACCCCCAGACCCCCAATTTCGAACCAATTTAAGACGGACTGAACCGCAAAGAAAATGGTCAGGAAAGAAAGTGAGGTGAACGCAGCAATTTTGCAAACTCAGGCAACTTCCTGATACCATTTTTTGGGGGTTCACGGGGCCCCCGCGGGGCCCCTTCCCCAGACTTGAAGCCAATTTCAATGGGTTGAACCCCCCAAAATGGTATCAGGTAAGAGCTTGAGGCCAATTTGAGCGGAGTGATTTGTATTGCAAATCAAAATCCCGTTTGGCATAGGTTGCCAGATTTTTCGAAAAGTAGCTAAATCTGGCACCCGTGCAAAGCGCCAGGTATACTACTTATATATATATATATATATATATATATATATATATATATATATATATATATATATATATATATATATATATATATATATATATATATATATATATATATATATATATATATAAAGTATGCGATGTTTGTTTGTTTGAATTTTGTAACTGAAAATATGAAGGAAAAAAATAAATAAATGAAAGTGAGAAAGTTTTTGCTTACAAGAGAAAGTTTGTGCATTGTTAAAACGACAAACATATCGCTAATCTTTTATCAGAATTATCGAATTGAAATTTCTGTTAAGGTTACTTAGTTTAAAGGCTAATTAATAATATTATTGTATTATGCTTTTGTATGTAATTTACATCAAAATAAAGAAAGAAATTTATTTTTCAGGTAAAACAGTATCACACAGATCTCCTCCACCAGCAACCACAGTAAGTATATATTTTTCATAGTAGGAAATTTTAAAAATATTTGTATTTATTTTGGTTTTTTCTCTGTATGCTGTAAATTTTTTTTTTTGTAATTACACATTAACAATTGTGTGCCCCTCAAGATTTCAAGCATCAGGATAACATGAAGAACAACTACATGAAAAAAAATATATTTATTGAGAAATGACTATTAATCATTAAGCATGTAATTGTTTCTTACTGATTGTTTTAAAATTAACGGAATGTATATATGTGATCGTAATGAAGAAGAAATCATGTAAATGTATTAGAAAAATGAAGATCTTTCTAAGCTCATCAGTCCTCAAAGAATTTTTTGCGGAAACACCACACATTTTGTGAGCATTCCTTCTTTTGTATTCATTCAAATAAGTAAGCAGCTTTTTACTCAAATGAATAGAAAGACCAGTCATCGACTTTGTCCTTACGATGTTATATTGAAAGTGATAGCACCCCACTCTTAATAAATAACTTACTCATATTTTTATTGGGAACTAATCACTTTCACCAAAATCTTGCCTCAGCTACACTTATATTTCTAGTATCTCTTATCCGATTAAAAATTTTTAAATTATATATATATATATATATATATATATATATATATATATATATATATATATATATATATATATATATATATATATATATATATATATATATATATATATATATATATATATGAGGATGTTGAGAGCTATGATAGGAAAAACCAGAAAAGATAGGATAAGTAACGAGAGGGTGAGACAAGAGGTGGGAGTGGTACCGGTGTTGAGGAGGATAGATATGGCGAGGTTGAGGTGGTGGGGTCATCTGGAAAGGATGCCGGAAAATAGAATTGCGAAGAGAAGATGGAATTGGACGCCAAATGGAAGAAGGCCAAGGGGCAGACCTGGGAAGAAATGGTGGGAATCGGTGCAGGATGCGTTGAGAAGTTGGGGGTTGCCCAAGATGGAGGAAATACAGGGACGAAGAATGTGGGAAGACAGAGATGAGTGGAGAAGACTGCTGAATCCACTGACAGGTCGCGGTTTCCTGGACCCCGACCTTCCTGGGGGAGGACAGTAAGACAGTAATATATATATATATATATATATATATATATATATATATATATATATATATATATATATATATATATATATATATATATATATATATATATATATATATATATATATGGCTTAGGTTAAGAAGCTTTCTGAGCTTCGATATTTTGAAATTTCGATTTTAATCGGTATCTCATTGCAACGTTCTTGTATAGGTTAGGCCTGTATTTTACTGCAACCTCGGTAGTTCAGGTTATGATAAGTCGAACTAAGTACGCTAGAAAACTAAATAATAATAATTATAAAAATAATTAGAATAATATTTGAATAGGCATATCGATGTTTCGATATATCGATATTTTCGAATATCGATATTTTCCAAATATCGAAACTCAGAAAGCTTCTTAACCTTTACCTCTATATATATATATATATATATATATATATATATATATATATATATATATATATATATATATATATATATATATATATATATATATATATATATATATATATATATATATATATATTCTCCCTGGAGGGATTTTCACCCTGTCAATGGAAGCAGCAGCTTTCTCCATCTACACTTAAAAGTCCCCAGCCCCCTTTCCTCCCCTAGAAGGTTCTAAAAGATTGTTTTTCGGCTCGTTGATTTCAGTGCCAGTTCATGAGCTTTCAACTCAGCTGTGGATTTTCAACCCCTCAATGGGACTAGCATTTCTCCATCTAAACTTATACTCTCTTTCAGAGACTTTCAGAAGATACTTTTCGTAGTTTTTCATGCAGCTCCTGGAGTTGTTGCAAGCAATTATGAAAAAAAAGATAATGATCAATAATTGCAGAGCTGGGTTACTAATCCTGTCGCCCTTACTCATCGCTTTCCTCGAATATATATATATATATATATATATATATATATATATATATATATATATATATATATATATATATATATATATATATATATATATATATATATATATATATATATATATATATATATAATATATGAGAAAGTGAAAAGTTCTCCGGCAAAACGTTTTGTCTGATAACTTTTTTCATTCCCATATATATATATATATATATATATATATATATATATATATATATATATATATATATATATATATATATATATATATATATATAATATATATATATATATATATATATTTACATTAGGGTAGTTTTAGTTGGCAATTACTGATTACAATGTGTAATGCATAATAAAAATTACAGTATCTAATAATTTTTTTCCTCATGAAAAGGAAGAATTAATAAGCTTATTTGATTTTTGCCTTGAAAGAACGGCGTGATTTTAAGAATAACTTAAAATATCGTAATAGTTGCAAGCTCCAAAAATGGTACTAAAATCAAAGTACGCTTGAAAACACGTTGTTATAAAGTTAGAGACGAATGCATTTTTGAAACATTAATAGTTGACAGAATTATCACAATGATGAAACGTAGGTTCTGAATGGCAACAGGATTTAAAGAAAACTCAATGTACTATAAATTTCAACTTTTTAATTATAACAAGCGGGAAAATATATGACATGAGTTTTCACCAAGGCTGGGCAAGAAAATGGAAAATTCAAACTCGCTCACAGAAATTCTAACGGAAATGACTAAAAGTTACTTTGATCAACGATGTTGATAGCTTTCAGGGTAATTTAAATACAATATTAGAGTTTAATTCCGAGGGAAGGTACCCAATCTACAGTTTGGCAAAGTCGAAGCTTTGGAATATATATATATATATATATATATATATATATATATATATATATATATATATATATATATAATATATATATATATATATATATATATATATATATATATATATATATATATATCCTCTCCCAGGAAGGGTTTTCACCCTGTCAGTGGAACCAGCATCTTTCCCCATCTGCTTGAAGAAGTTCTCCCAGAGCCCTCCAAAAGATCAAGTTCTTCGGCTCGCCGGTCCCCATGCCGGTCCATGAGTCTTATCTAGACTCTTCAGGTAGGGTTTTCACCCTTTCAGTAGGACCAGCATCGTTCTCAAACCAACCTCCAAACACTCTCTCCCAGGGGTCTTCAAAAGATTGCGCTTCTCCGAGCAATGGTTCCCAATGCTGGTTCTGGAGTAGTTACAAGCCGTTGACAGAGAAATCACAAGGTCGGATGGCTAGTCCTGTCGTCCTTGCATTTAGTTCTCTTCACATGATCCGATCCTGTCGTCGATTTCAAACTCTTGTTTCAAATTCCCAGCTATGTTTGGTTCATGAGTAGTTTCCTGAGATAATCACTAGTCATCTTGTTAGTCAATTATCAAGTCCATATTGATAGCTTTCATTAAAATATATTATCATCATATATGATATTAGATCCTGATATCAAATAGATATATATTTTCAACTATATCATTATATATTTATAATATATATATATATTATATATATATATTATATATATATATATATATATATATATATATATATATATATATATATATATATATATATATATATATATATATATATATATATATATATATATATATATATATATATATATATATATATATATATATATATATATATATATATATATATATATATATATATATATATATATATATATATATATATATATATATATATGCATATGGCGCGTCCCGTAGCTCAGTTGGCAAAGCGCTCGCTTAGCACGCGAGAGGACCGAGGTTCGAGGCTCGGTCGGGACGTGGGAATTTGAGTCATTCCCATTTACGCTAGCTCTGGCTCACTCAGCCGTTAATGAGTACGCTAGTGAAATGCTCGTCACTGGCGGGTAATAACCCGGTATCCGCGATAGGTCTGGCCAGCCAGCGGTGTAGCCGTTAGGCCCTTGCTACCCTGTGGGCCTTCCTCGAAGGGTTCCAACTGACAGGACCTGTCCTACCTGGGGGTTGGTGATTATTATATATTATTATATATATATATATATATATATATATATATATATATATATATATATATATATATATATATATATATATATCAGAGGTGGGCGCGCAAATTTTAAACTTTAGAGCGCAAATTTGAAAACCTTAGTGCGCAAGTGCAAAAGCGGACATTTTTTCAAAAATTTAGTCCGCAAATGCAAAAGCGCAAATGTCCGCAAATCTAAAAAAAATTTAAAGCGCAAATTAATTTTTTTTTTAAGCGCAAATTTAGGAGCGCAAAAAAAAAAAAAAAAAAAAAAAGATTATTTATTTTTTAATTTTATTTGAAAGATGCAAATGTATAACAAAAAATGGGAAAGATCTTATTTATTCAATTATCTATGATCTCTTACTCCTCGTAGCTCTCCTCTTGCATTCTGAACATGGTCTTATTCTCTTTCATAAAGAAATTTTTTTTTAAAAAATTGTTGGATTCCATGGCTGCCCTCTTTGATCTTTCAATGTCAGAGTCTTAACTAAACAACCTTTCCACGTCCGCTGAGCTGGCTAATGGGGTATTATACTTAATAACCAAGTCCATCCAAATCTCCTGGTATTCACACGGAAACAGGGGTGAACATTTATTGCAACCCAGCTATCCAAGGTTGGCCCCAACTTCTCCGCCAGAGGTGTCTGCTGGATATGTGGGGCCTTTAGTTTCTGAAATATTTAGAAATGGTATCAAGAACTCAAATCTTTTTTAAGTTTCATTTGAACATTATGTCAGTGTATTGTGAATATATATATATATAATATATATATATATATATATATATATATATATATATATATATATATATATATATATATATATATATATATATATATATATATATAAACTTTAAGCATCATTTGTAATATATATATATATTTTTTTTTTTTTTTTTTATGTCTCCTCCGGTGGGCAAAGGCCAGAGGCCTACCAAATTCCACCGGAGTTGGGAAAGGTCTATTATCATGGTCGATGGTGGCCGACGTGTCCAGACACACGGCGTTTGAAAGTATGCAAGTCAAAGGAAGTTGGGAAAACAGATGAAGGGAGTGTGTTCCAGACTTTACCAGTAGAGTATATGTAAGACTGAGCATAGCGGTTAAGTCTGGGGTCGGAGAGTTGGACAGAGAAAGGATGAGAATGTGTAGAAAGGCGTGTCGCACGAGCTCTTCTCAATGGAGGAGGTATGCAACGAGAGAGTTCAGAAGAGCAGTGTCCGTTGTAATAGCGATAGTAAAGAGAGAGTGACGCAACAATTCGACGGGCAGAAAGAGATTGTAAAGAGTTAGTAAGAGCAGGAGAGTTGATGAGACGAAATGCCCTTGACTCCACCTTCACTAAGAGAGCTGTATGTGTGGAACCACCCCAGATGTGCGAAGCATACTCCATACAGGGACGAACAACACCCCTATACAGAGCAAGCAACTGGGGTGGCGTGAAGAAATTCTGAAGGCGCCTCAGAACACCCAACCTCTTAGAAGCTTGTTTAGAAAGAGAAGTAATGTGATCTTTCCAAGAAAGATCACGAGAAAAAGAAACACCGAGAATATTAAGGACAGATGAAGGCATGAGTCGTGTGTTTTCGAAGAAGATATCATAGTTGTGTGGAAGATTGTGTCGAGTGGAGAGATGGAGGAACTGAGTTTTTGAGGCATTGAAAACAACCATGTTTTCTCTGCCCCAATTTGAAATACGAGAAAGATCAGAGGTTAGTTGTTCCAAGGCTACCCTTCTAGAGTCTATCAACTGCTGTTGGGTGGGACGTTTTTCAAAATGGAAGGAATAATGAAGGGTGGAGTCATCAGCATAGGAGTGGATAGGAGATGAAGGTGATAGAGAGAAGGTCATTAATGAAGAGTAGAAAAAGTGTTGGTGATAGTACAGAACCCTGAGGAACACCACTGTTAATAGATTTAAAGGATGAACGGTGGCCGTCTACAACAGCTGCTATAGAACGACCGGAAAGGAAATTAGCGAGAAGATCACAGAGAGAAGGATAGATACCGAAAGAGGGAAGTTTAGAAATCAAAGCTTTGTGCCAGACTCTATCGAAGGCTTTCGATATGTCCAGCGCGACAGCAAAAGATTCACCGAAATGCCGAATAGCGGAGGACCAAGAGTCAGAGAGAAGGGAAAGAAGATCACCAGTAGAGCGTTTCTTACGAAAGCCATACTGGCGATCAGAGATAAGATTAGAAGAATTGAGATGTTTCCAAATCTTCCTGTTAAGGATAGATTCGAAAACTTTAGAGAGAACGGAGGTCAAAGAAATAGGACGGTAGTTGGAGGGTTGAGAGGGGTCCCCCTTCTTCGGCACAGGTTGAATGAGCGCACGTTTCCAGCAAGAAGGGAAGGTTGAAGTAGAGAGACAAAGACGAAATAGTTTACCGAGGCAGGGTGCAAGCTCGGAAGCACAAGTTTTGAGAACCACAGGAGGAATACCATCAGGACCGTACGCCTTCTTAGTATTAAGCTCAGAGAGAGCAGAAATGACATCTTTAGAAGAAATTCTAATTTACAGGCATAATTGAGTTAGAGGGGGTTGAAGGAGGAGGAACTGCTCCGGAATCGTCTAAGGTTGAATTGGAGGCAAAAGTTTGAGCAAAGAGTTCAGCTTTAGAAGAAGGTAAAACGGCAGTTGTGCCGTCGGAAGATATTAAAGGAGGGAAAGAGGAAGAAGCAAAGTTAGAGTTGACATTTTTTGCAAAATGCCAGAAAGAACGTGAAGAAGAGGAACCAGAAAGATTATTGCATTTTCTACGGAGAAAGGAGTTTTTAGTGTTACGAAGGATAGATTTTGCTCGATTCCGGGATGAAATATAAGTAGCGTGAGTTTCTGGAGTTTGAAGACGACGGTAATCCCTGAAGGCAGCGTCCCTGCGACAGATAGCACGAGAACAATCAGAGTTAAACCAAGGTTTGTTAGGTTTAGTAGAAGGGAAAGAATATGGAATGTATGCCTCCATGCCAGAGAGAATCACCTCAGTAATGCGTTCTGCACACTCCGAGGGACCCCTCCCACGGAAGCAATAATCATTCCACGGGAAATCAAAGAAGTACGACCGCAAGTCCGACCAGCTTGCGGCACCGAAGTGCCACAAGCGTTTCCTTTCCGTAGAAGGGGGTCTTTCCTGCGGAAGACTTGAAGAGATAGAAGAGGATACAGAGATAAGAAGATGATCGGAGGAACCCAGATATATATATATATATATATATATATATATATATATATATATATATATATATATATATATATATATATATATATATATATATATATATATATATATATATATATATATAATATATATATATATATATATATATATATATATATATATATATATATATATATATATATATATATATATATATATATATATATATATATATATATATATATATATTATATATATATATATATATATATATATATATATATATATATATATATAATATATATATATATATATATATATATATATATATATATATATATATATATATATATATATATATATCTTTTTTATATATATATATATATATATATATATATATATATATATATATATATATATATATATATATATATATATATATGTTATATATATTATATATATATATATATATATATATATATATATATATATATATATATATATATATATATATATATATATATATATATATATATATATATATATATATATATATATATATATATATACAAGAGATGCTTAAAGTTTGTTCCAAATTATAAAAATAACTCACTTTAAATGTGTCCATTTCAGACTCAGTCCCATCACCTTCAATGCCTTGATGTGGAGGAGTAAAATTCGATTCAATATTACACTTTATTTCCTCCAATATCCTCATCTTGACAGCTGGGTACTTCCCCTCATTTAACCTACGTACCACTCCGAGTTTGAAGTGAAGGTGCTGGGCTGTTGCCATAAGCAAATCAAAATCATCAAAGATACTACTGAACCTCGGTTCAAAGTCCTTTTCTTTCCCTTTGTTTGGCTTTGGTTGCTTTAACAAGTAGTTGACTAAGTTTTTTTTGCATAGTTAAAATTTTTGCACCTCTCTTTGCATTTCCACGAGATTGTCCTTGAGGAGGAAGAGGTTAGGCAATAGGACTCCCACACACGCATTCTTCTCATCCTGCAACATATCCATCCTAAGCAGCAATAGGTGTCATTATTTCGATGTACTCGGCAACTACCTCCTTATCAGTTTTATTAAATATTGGAAGACATACAAATGTTGTTGATTTGTGTCATGCTACCATCAAGGTTTTTAAGCAGCTCTTTCATAGAATCGTATAGGGAGTTCCAGCGAGCAACCCTTGGTGTTTTAAACTTTGTTCCCAACTCCTTTTTGATTCTCGCAGCAGTTGTAGTTTTCCTGTTTTGAGCATTCCACAATGCCTGTGCTTTAGCAAGTGTCTTATTAAATGAATCCTTGGCACCAGAGGACCAGCGAGGACCATTCGAAACATCCCTAGTAGCCAAGATGTTTAATGTGTGGGAAAATGCAACGGCGATGTTTAAGTAGGCTAAGGGCATCATGTTCTTCAAGCAGATTTTCTAGTTGGAGAGGTTTTGTCAGCAGAACCTCTGGGTCACTAATTTGCTCCATCTCTTCAGGAGTAACCACTATCTCTGGAATCGGTACCTGCTCTTCTTCCTCTTCGTCACCCGTTTCTGCATGAGCATCCACCCGAAAGGCTGCACAGAAATTTGCACCGTTATCTGTTGTAATGCAGACAACCTGAAGATAAATTTTTTTAATTTAGTAGTTTCCTTATTAATTTATAGTTATACATTTTCTTCAGTTTTACGCTACTGTTTCATATTGATTTTTACTTACCTTATGCTGAATGCCAAATTGTTGATGGATATCCGTAATATTATTGGCTAGGACTGTGCTGGTCTGAGACACAGATAACTCTCTACAGGCAAGGACAGCCTTCTCTCTCTTCAAAGTATTCGCATTAATCCAGTGAACCGTCATGCCCAGAAAACTCCTGTTGTGTCCAGTCCAGCTATCTGCAGTTGTGGCCACATAACTGACTTCACTGAGAATGTTGGTTAAGTCGGCCTTCCCTATTTTACATATGACATGTTCGTTTCAAGGAATATTTCTTGTTTGTTTGTTACAGTAACGTATGTAATTCAGATATATATATATATATATATATATATATATATATATATATATATATATATATATATATATATATATATATATATATATATATATATATATATATATATATAATCATCTTCCCCCTGGTAGGACTCGTCCGGTCAGTGGGATCTTTCGAGGAAGATCCTTGGGTTTCAAGGGCCCACGGCGGATACCGCTGGCTAGGCCAAGGCCTATCGCGGATGCCAGAGATTATTCCCATCAGTGGCAAGAGCACTCCACTTATGTACTCGTTTAACGACTGAGTCATTCGAAGCTAAGCGCAAGGAGAAACCGCTCACGTTTCCCGCTCCGTCCAGGCCTCGAACCTTGGACCTCTCGTTTGCTATAACGAGTTGTCGTTCGACTGAGCTACGGAGCCGCATATATATATATATATATATATATATATATATATATATATATATATATATATATATATATATATATATATATATATATATATATATATATATATATATATATATATATATATAATATCTTTTATTATCGAGGGCAATTTAATATTTTTTATATGTCGATATTTTTTTATATATCGGCATTTCTAGTTTAAGTATTAACTTTTAATTAGCAGTAATAGTAATAAAATTTGGCTGATTAAATAAGAAACTGAAATATAAGCCCATAATTGATTTTTAAGAAAAATGAAGCGCAAATTGGTAAGCGCTATTTTCAAAAAACTTCCGCAAAAGCGCAAATTATTTGGATATGGCGCAAATTTGCGCTTTTGCGCTCTTAAAAAAGTTTTAAGCGCAAAATGCAAAAGCGTACATTTTCGAAATTTCGCGCAAAACGCAAAAGCGCAAATTTTTTCTTAAAGCGCAAATTGCGCTTATGCCCACCTCTGATATATATATATATATATATATATATATATATATATATATATATATATATATATATATATATATATATAAGTAGTTGTTGGCGAATATTGTTGCTCAAAATACGCACCCTGTTTTATTTCCGATCCCACCCGTTTTGTAAGAAAAGCGTGAAGATATTTTTTATTCTTAAAATAAATGTTTAATTAAGTTGGAATTCTTGTTAAGACGCGGTTTTTCTGTGTTCAGTATCAAATCACCACTCGCCAGCAACCCCACACAGGGGTCCGCCCGCTTGTTAAATATCCCACCCACCGGGGACCCACTCGTGGTATTATTTTAACCTTGTATATATATATATATATATATATATATATATATATATATATATATATATATATATATATATATATATATATATATATATATATATATATATATATATATATATATATATATATATATTTTACACTCACCTTTTTGTTTCATCCTGTCATAGGAATACTTTGGCTGCATAATTAATTATACATTCCTTGAATATTTGTCCTTCATGATAAAACAGGTAAAACCGTTTTTAAAACAAGATATATCCCTTTGAACCTACTTTTTTGTTTAAAAAAAATATTGTGAAAGTTTCAAGGTGAAGTGCCTCTGGTTATGCAGTTGCCAGGTGAATGGCATCTAGCCCATCACTATAATCCAAAATCAACCTCTCTTTGACTATAAGTTTTAAAAACTTTAGTATCCTTGACGTTACATAAATGAAATAATTATACTACTACTATCGTCTGTCAAGTATTCCAACATCTGAAAAATTATTCATCTCAAGAATTATTTTTTATTTCCGTAAGTAACTTATATATATATATATATATATATATATATATATATATATATATATATATATATATATATATATATATATATATATATATATATATATATATATATATATATATATATATATTAGTGATGGATCTGTTGTCATTTTTTCTCACTTGCGGATGCGAATGCAGATATAGAATTTTCGTCAAGTGCGGATGCGGATGTTGAATTTTCGAAAGTGCGGATACGGATATCAAAATATTTTGATGACACGAATGCGTATGCCATCACAAAAGAAAATATATATATATATATATATATATATATATATATATATATATATATATATATATATATATATATATATATATATATATATATATATATATATATATATATATATATATATATATATAATATTTTCTTTTGTGATGGCATACGCATTCGTGTCATCAAAATATTTTGATATCCGTATCCGCACTTTCGAAAATTCAACATCCGCATCCGCACTTGACGAAAATTATATATATAATAATTTTTTATCTCACCTCTGGTGGGCATAGGCCAGTGGCCTACCAAAATCTCCCAGAGTTAGGAGGAAAGACGGAAACCTGGTCAAATTAAAAGCCGGCGTGACTTGATACACGACGTTTGAAGGTGTGTAAGTCATGTAAGATTCAGCATAGCGGTTAAGTCTGGGGTCATAGAGTTGGACAGAAAAAGGATGAGACTGTAGAAAGACGAGTCGCACGAGCCCTTCTCAATGGAGCAGGTATGCGACGAGAGATTTCAGAGGAGCAGTGTCCATTGTAATAGCGATAGTATAGAGAGAGTGACCCATCAATTTCGACGGGCAGAAAGAGACTGGAGAGAATTAGTGAGAACAAGAGAGTTGATAAGACGTAAAGCCCTAGACTCCACCTTCTCAAGGAGAGCTGTATGAGTGGAACCACCCCAGATGTGTGACGCATACTCCATACAGGAGTGAACAAAACCCCAATAGAGAGAAAGCAACTGGGGTGGTGTGAAGAAATACTGAAGGCGCCTCTGAACACCCAACCTCTTAGAATCCTGTTTAGAAAGAGAGGTAATGTGATCTTCCCAAGAAAGATCACGAGAAAAAGAAACACCAAGAATATTAAGAAGAGATGAAGGTTTGAGTTGTGTGCTTTAGAAGAAGATATCATAGTTGTGTGGAAGATTATGTCGAGTAGAGTGATAGAGGAATTGAGTTTTGGTGGCATTGAAAACAACCATGTTCGTTCTTCCCCAATTTGATCTTCATATTTCTTTAATAAAATAAGCTTCAGCACACCATTATACTATTCATCCATTTTACAGATGCTGTGAATAGGACTTTAAATTATATATTCACGACTAGTACACAATTCTCAGGAAACACAATTACGATCTATCGCTTTTAACATATTTCATACTCATATATAACAGGGATACTAGGTACTCTATCTCTGTTTCTTCTACTCTTCTCAACTTAGTGTCCAAGTCTTCAAGAACAAACATTATTTCACGAAGGTTCACTCGTACGGGATATATATAGATGGTTAACTTCTTGACAACTCAAGGAAAATATAGCATCAATATCTATATAGCATTTCCAAGCAATCCTAAATTAACCTAACTCTATTTCCATCCCATAGATGACTACCTCCCAATAGGCATCACCCTTCTAATCTTAAGGGCGATACAGGCCTATGAATAGATAATAACTTAAATACCATACATACTCTTTCATATCAAAGACAGCTAACCTAACTATTTGATTTAACTTACCTCAATATACATTTCGTCCATTATTTAGTCATAACCATAACCTAATACACTTAAAACCTAATAACCTTCCACATGCACAAACACACACGCCTACATACAAGTGTACGTACATACGTACATACATGTCTACATGTACAAACTCGCTTGATATATATATATATATATATATATATATATATATATATATATATATATATATATATATATATATATATATATATATATATATATATATATATATATATATATATATATATATATATATATATATATATATATATATATATATATATATATATAAACACGTATGACAGCCAAGGCGGATAATGGTTCTACACAGGACGTACAGGAAGAGGATTGCTCCCTCAGCACTTTCTCACCCCTACCCCACCTACCGAGAGAGTGATCCTCTTCCTGTACGTCCTGTGTAGAACCATATTCCGCCTTGGCTGTCATATATATATATATATATATATATATATATATATATATATATATATATATATATATATATATATATATATATATATATATATATATATATATATATATATATATCCTCCGGTGGGTAAAGGCCAGAGGCCTACCAAATTCCACCGGAGCCGGGAAAGATCTATTTCATGGTCGATGGAGGCCGACGTGTCCAGATATACGGCGTTTGAAAGTAAGCAAGTCATAGGAAGTTGGGAAAATAGATGAAGGGAGTGTGTTCCAGATTTTACCAGTAGAGTATATGTAAGATTGAGCATAGAGGTTAAGTCTGGGGTCGGAGAGTTGGACAGAGAAAGGATGAGAATGTGTAGAAAGGCGTGTCGCACGAGCTCTTCTCAATGGAGGAGGTATGCGACGAGAGATTTCAGAAGAGCAGTGTCTGTTGTAATAGCGATAGTAAAGAGAGAGTGACGCAACAATTCGACGGGCTGAAAGATATTGGAGAGAGATAGTAAGAGCAGAAGAGTTGATGAGACGAAATGCCCTAGACTCCACCTTCTCTAGGAGAGCCGTGTGTGTCGAACCACCCCAGATGTGCGAAGCGTACTCCATACAGGGGCGAACAACACCCCTATA
Source organism: Armadillidium nasatum (assembly GCA_009176605.1). NCBI lineage: Eukaryota > Metazoa > Arthropoda > Malacostraca > Isopoda > Armadillidiidae > Armadillidium > Armadillidium nasatum. The sequence goes on along the minus strand of SEYY01020596.1, from coordinate 7,547 downwards.
CAGAGCAAGCAACTGGGGTGGCGTGAAATAATTCTGAAGGCGCCACAGAACACCCAACCTCTTAGAAGCTTGTTTAGAAAGAGAAGTAATGTAATCTTTTCAAGAAAGATCACGAGAAAAAGAAACACCAAGAATATTAAGGACAGATGAAAGCTTGAGTTGTGTGTGTTTTCGAAGAAGATATCATAGTTGTGTGGAAGATTGTGTCGAGTGGAGAGATGAAGGAATTGAGTTTTTGAGGCATTGAAAACAACCATGTTTTCTCTGCCCCAATTTGAAATAAGTGAAAGATCAGAGGTTATTTGCTCCAAGGCTACCCTTCTCGAGTCTATCAACTGCTGTTGGGTGGGACGTTTTTCAAACTGGAAGGAATAATGAAGGGTGGAGTCATCAGCATTTAGGAGTGGATAGGAGATGAGGTAATAGAGAGAAGGTCATTAATGAAAAGTAGAAAAAGTGTTGGGGATAGGACAGAACCCTGAGGAACACCACTATTAATAGATTTAAAGGAAGAACGGTAGCCGTTTACAACAGCTGCTATAGAACGACAGGAAAGGAAATTAGAGAGAAGGATAGATACCGAAAGAGAGAAGTTTAGAAATCAAGGCTCTGTGCCAGAATCTATCGAAGGCTTTCGATATGTCCAGCGAAACCAAAAGATTCACCGAAATGCCGAAGAGCGGAGGATTAAGAGTCAGAGAGAAGGTAAAGAAGATCACCCGTAGAGCATTTCTTACGAAAGCCATACTGGCGATCTGAGATAAGATTAGAAGAATTGAGATGTTTCCAAATCTTCCTGTTAAGGATAGATTCGAAAACTTTAGAGAGAACGGAGGTCAAAGAAATAGGACGGTAGTTTTAGGGTTGATAGGGGTCCCCCTTCTTCGGCACAGGCTAAATGAGCGCACGTTTCCAGCAAGATGGGAAGGTTGAAGTAGAGAGGCAAAGACGAAATAGTTTACCGAGGCAAGGTGCAAGCTCGGAAGCACAAGTTTTGAGAACCACAGGAGGAATACCATCGGGACCGTACGCCTTCTTAGTATTAAGCTCAGAAAGAGCAGAAATGACATCTTTAGAAGAAATTCTAATTATAGGCATAATTGAGTTAGAGGGGGTTGAAGGAGGAGGAATAGCTCCGGAATCGTCTAAGGTTGAGTTAAAGGCAAAAGTTTGAGCTAAGAGTTCAGCTTTAGAAGAAGGTAAAACAGCAGTTGTGCCGTCGGAAGATATTAAAGGAGGGAAAGAGGAAGAAGCAAAGTTAGAGTTGACATTTTTTGCAAAAGGCCAGAAAGAACGTGAAGAAGAGGAACCAGAATCTGCGGCGGATAGCCCGACAACAAGTTGAGTTAAACCAAGGTTTGTTAGGTTTAGTAGAAGGGAAAGAATATGGAATGTACGCCCCTATACCAGAGAGAATCACCTCGGTAATGTGTTCTGCACACTCCGAGGGACCCCTCCCACGGAGACAATAATCATTCCACGGGAAATCGAAGAAGTACGACCGCAGGTCCGACCAGCTTGCGGCACTGAAGTGCCATAAACGTTTCCTTTCAATAGATGGGGGTCTTTCCTGCGGAAGACTTGAAGAGATAGAAGAAGATACAGAGATAAGAAGGTGATCGGAGGAACCCAGAAGAGGAAAGAGCTTAACAGTATAAGGAGAAGGATTAGAAGTTAGGAAAAGGTCTAGAATGTTGGGTTCATCTCCAAGACGATCAGGGATACGAGTAGAGAGCTGCGCCAACTGCTCAAGGTCGTTTTGGATAGAGAAATGGAAGGCACGTTCACCAGCTGTATCATGAGAACTAGATGAAAGCCATTGGCTGTGCTGAACATTGAAATCACCTAGTATGATGATTTCAGAGAAAGGAGAAGAAGAGAGAATGTGCTCTATTTTGGAGTTTAAATAGTCGAAGAATTTAGGATAGTCAGTAGAATTAGGAGATAAATAAACAGAACAAATGAATTTAGTAGTAGAAATATATAATATATAATATATATATATATATATATATATATATATATATATATATATATATATATATATATATATATATATATATATATATATATATATATATATATTATATATATATATATATATATATATATATATATATTCAAGCGAGTTTGTACATGTAGACATGTAGACATGTATGTATGTAGGTATGTACGTACTCTTATATGTAGGTGTTTGTGTTTGTGCATGTAGAAGGTTATTAGGTTTTAAGTGTATTAGGTTATGGTTATGGCTAAATAATGGACGAAATGTATATTGAGGTAAGTTAAATCAAATAGTTAGATTAGCTGTCTTTGATATGGAAGAGCATGTATGGTATTTAAGTTATCTATTCTAGGCCTGTATCGCCCTTAAGATTAGAAGCGTGATGGCTATTGAGAGGTAGTCATCTATAGGATGGAAATAGAGTTAGGTTAATTTAGGATAGCTTGGAAATGCTATATAAACATTGATGCAATATTTTTTTTGAGTTGTCAAGAAGTTAACCATCTATATATTTCCCGTACGAGTGAACCTTCATGAAATAATGTTTGTTCTTGAAGACTTGACACTAAGTTGAGAAGAGTAGAAGTTTATAGTTTAGCTCTCTTAGTGAAAGGACGTGTCTGTCAGTGTTCTTATGCTAGTGTGTGTGTTTGTGTTTTTTTTCTGTTTTATTTAGTTCTAAATGTGTGGTTTTGTTTTTAATTTTTTTATAGTGCTCAGTGTTTTAATTCTTTTTTAAGTGTTTTTAATTAATTATATTTTTATTGACAGTGTAGTTCGACATATGCAAGATAAGTATGATTTTTAACCTAAGTAAAATTTTACCGTTTTAAATTTAATATATATTTTCTCCGTACGTTCTAATAATTAAATTTCATTAACATAAATTTACCTCATAATCTGTTTTAATAATTACAGGTTTAATATTTTTAATATTGATTTTAATAGTTTTAATGATATTAATATTAATTATTTTAGTTTGCTATATTGTGTGCTTGCGTGTTTAAGTGTATGGTTACGAGCGTGTGTTGTGTGTGTGTTTGTGTGTGCACGTTTACGGTTTTTTTTTTTGAATGCCTAATTCGAGTGATCGTGGGGTTGGGCGTAGAAGGGGGCTTTCCTTTTCCTTTGCTAACGTTCGTGGCCTTCGATCTAATCTCGCGTCTGTTGAACACTACCTCACTACCTCTCTTCCTAACCTTTGACTTCTGTCTGAGACCCAGTTGGACAGGGATTCTTTCTCTTGCAATCTTAATGTTTCTAACTACAACTTTTTTCACAATTTCCTTCTAAATGGTGGAGTCTGTGCCTATATTAACATTAACACTCCTGTGACACGTCTCGTAAATCTAGAATCTCCTAATTTCGACGTCTTATGGCTTAAAATCTGTCTTCCTACTACTACAATTATCTTGTGTTTCTGCTACTGCTCCCCTAATGGAACAGATTTTCCAGTTTTTTTTCAATACCTTACTACTACTCACGAGACTGTCACTTCTTCTCATCCAAATGCTGAAGTCCTCTATTTAGGGGATTTCAACGTACACCACACTGAATGGTTGGGCTCCTCTCATACTGATACAGGTGGGAGGGAGGCCAAATCATTCAGTATTCTTAACGATCTTGAGCAATTGATTAGTGAACCCACACACATTCCAGATCGTCCTAACCAATTCTTGAATACACTTGATTTATGCTTCACCACTACTCCTTCTAGATATAAATACACAATTTTCCCTCCTATTGGTAACTCTGACCATAATCTTATAGCTCTTAATTATAATGCTTTCTCTCCAACAGCTCCACCATGCCCTAAACGTACTTTCTGGCACTTTAATCGGGCTAATTGGGGGGCAATGCGCCGCTTCTTTGCTAACTATCATTGGAGTGAATCTTGCTTTGTCTCGGGGGACGCTTCTGTCTCTGCTGAAAAGGTAGGGGCCGTAATCCTTGACGGGATGGACGGATTCATTCCATCTTCAACTAAATCTTTTTCTCCTCAAAATCCATGGCTCGAAGACGGCTGTTCTCTTGCCCTTCGCGAGAGAGACAGTGCTTATCGTGAATGGAAAAACACTCCTTCTCCTATCACTCTTGCTAATTTTCATTCAGCTCGGAATCGTTGCAGGGATGTTCTTCGACGGACTAAGCGTACTTTCATAAAAAGGAAGTGCGCTGACCTCCATGGCTCTCCTACTGATAAAAATTTCTGGCCTCTTGTCAAAAATATCTCTAACAATTTCTGTAAATCTGCCTTTCCTCCTCTTATTCGCTCTGATGGTTCTGTTGCTAATACTCCTTCTGAAAAGGCTAATCTTTTCGGCCTCCTTTTTTCATCTAATTCCACCTTGCTCAATTCTGGCATCCCTCCTCCTACTCCTTCTCATCTCAGGTGTCCCATGTCTCTGCCTGTAATTACACATGATCAGTTGCATTTGATCCTGAAACCTATGAACGTCAGGAAGGCCAGTGGCCCGGATGGCATTTCCCCTCGTGTTCTGAGGGAGTGTGCTTCCGAGTTAGCGCCTGTCCTCGTTCAGCTCTACTCTCTATGCCTTAATACTAATACTTTTCCTCAATGCTGGAAGCGTGCATTTGTTCAACCGATTCCGAAAAAAGGTAGTCGCTCTGACCCTTCTAACTATCGACCTATAGCTCTCACCTGTGTTCTATCTAAAATTTTTGAAACTCTTCTCAACTCTCATTTCCTGGATCATTTGGAGTCTCATTCTCTTCTTTCTGATCACCATTATGGCTTTCGACGCTCGAGGTCAACTGGTGACATACTTTCCTATCTTACTGATCTATGGTCTTCTGCCCTTAGGGACTTCGGGGAGTCTTGTGTGGTGGCGCTTGACATATCCAAGGCTTTTGACCGGGTGTGGCATGCGTCACTGCTCTCCAAGCTTCCCTCCTTTGGGTTTCCTCCTTCTCTTTGCTTACTATTGTCTAGTTTTCTCGCAGATCGTTCCATTTCGAAAGTTGTAGATGGAGCGACCTCTTCCTCCTTTTCTGTCAACTGTGGTGTTTCTCAGGGTTCTGTTTTATCTCCAACATTATTCTTACTTTTCATTAACGATCTTCTCCACTGCACTTCTAACTCTGTTCACTCTTATGCTGATGACTCAACTCTGCATTCTTCTACTCATTTCAAATCTGCTCCCTCTTTTGCTTCTAGAGTTGCTTCTCGTCTTCAACTTTCCGATTCTATTCTTGCCGGTCTGGATGGGATTTCCCGATGGGGTCATAGCAACCTTGTGAAATTCAACTCTTTAAAAACTCAACTTCTTCACATCTCCCTCTCAAAAACACCTCCTAACTTTCCTATCCTCTTCGATGGCTCTCCCGTCTCACCTGTAAATAACATTAACATTCTTGGTCTAAACATAAACAACAAACTATCTTGGAAACCACATATCACAATGGTTGCTAAAGCGGCCTCTAAGAAGCTGGGAGTTCTGTTCAGATTGCGAGAATTTTTTCTCTTCTGAACAGTTACTCCAAATATATAAGGGTCTTATTCGCCCTTGTATGGAGTACTGTTCTCACATTTGGGGGAGCTCCGGCTCCTCCTCTCTTCTGGATAGGGTTGAGTCAAAAGCTAAAAGATTAATTAATTAATCGTTGGCGCGATATCTCTTTTCTACAGGTACTACAATGGCAGGTGCTCGAGGGAATTGGCCTCTCGCATTCCTCTACCATTGCGTCGTCCTCGTTGCACAAGGGTGCCCTGCTTTCGCACCAATTTTTTGTGGACGTAGGAAATCCCAGGCTAGCCCGTTGTGGTACCTCTTTCTTTCCAGCCACCTCTATTCTGTGAAACTCTCTACCTTCATCTATTTTTCCTTCTGTATTTAGCCTTCCACTCTTCAAGGCTTCCGTCTGCGCTCACTTGAGGGCTGTGCGTTAGGTGTGTGTGTGTGTGTGTGTTTAAACGAGTTCTTTCTATGTGTGTGTGCCCCCTCTTTGAAAAGGGCTCTGCCCGTGAGCGGTGGCGTTCTGTAAAAAAAAAGAAAAAAAAAACAGAGATAGAGTACCTACTAATCATTTTATATATGAGTTTGAAATATGTTAAAAGCGATAGATCGTAATTGTGTTTCCTGAGAATTGTCTACTAGTCGTGAATATATAGTTTAAAGTCCCATTCACAGCATCTGTAAAATGGAAGAATAGTATAATGCTTGTGCTGAAGATTACTTTATTAAAGAAATATGAGGATCCGGAGACATACTGTACTAAGGTTAGGTTATGTTACACCTGGAAAGGTTACATTTGTAAGGTAAATAAAATTGATTTAATTGGTAAGACCTTCGAAGTCAAATTTGTTAGGTTGTTGTGGTTAGGAGTGATGAGATTAAAATATATTAGCTTGAAAATATAAAATGTACGTTTCTTGAAACATGAGATAGCTATGTAATGTTGAATTTTGTATATTACTTATAAAACACGCTTCGTATGTTCTGTGAAACATGTCGAAACAATGCTAACTTTGTATTTACCTATACTCTCATACCGAAATATATAAATTACTATCGAAATTATTGGTATATTAGTATAATTATATAATTTCTGCGTAATGTATGCTCATATTTAATGTACTCTACTGTCTATATTGGTGTATTTTCTGTAATTACATTTTTAAGTGTCGATAATCCATTTATACTAAAAACGATTAAAATAGTTAAAGATGGTAAAAATACAAAGTGATAGAGTCGTACATGCAAATAACTGCTTTTTAATGTTTAATATGAAATATTTTCCTCGTATTTGAAATATGTTAACTTGAAAATGCATGAATAGCTAATGTTAGTAAAAAATACAGCTTGTACCAGCGCCTTCAATATATGAAAATAATTGTTTTTTCATGTTAATATGAAATAATTTGTCTCGTATTTGAAATATGTTAACTTGAAAATGCAGGAATAAGGAATGTTGATTATGATTGGTTAGGTTGGTTTGAATGTTGCTTAGGATAAAACACCATAGAAACATTAAAGGTATAAATGTGTCAGTCGATAAGTGTGTTTTTGTATTTTTAATATATTAGTAAGGACCTTACTGTATCATAAAAGGTATGTTGAAAGCTAAATATAGGGTAAAATATCGTTTATTAAATAAATAAGTTTAAGTAAAATTCTGAAAGTTATAGTTATAGATACAGTTAATATGAAAATCTTTGTTAAGTGTAAAAAGACTAAATATAAGGATGTCACTTATCTGTATAGGAAATAACCCTATGAATAATTTAGAAAGCATGAAAATGTGTATTGGCATCTATGTTTTCGTTAATTGCTTGTGTTCTCTGAAGATACTTTACGTTAGTATGTGTGTTTGCATCATGTTATATCAGATGTTTGATGAAATAGAAGAAGTAAAATTAAATATTAAATGAAAAATGTTAATAAAATAAATATTTCGAAGTTCTAAACAGTGTAAGATAGTTTGTAAAAGAGTCAAACGTTAAGAAAATAGACGTAGTGTGACAAATATAAAAGTTTATACGATATAGTTATATTGATGCTGGTACCATTCGAAAGTAAAT
>SEYY01020595.1:77500-80000 GCA_009176605.1 Armadillidium nasatum | reverse complement strand
GGTTCGAGAGGTAATGCGCTTGCTTACCATCCAAGAGTTCGATGGTTCGATTCCCTGTATAGCATAAGTGTTTCCTTAGTGAGAATATTTTGGTAGTTTTCATCTGATAAACACAAATAAACAGCTCTAAAATGCGATTTAAACATGATTTCTTTCAAGCTCAAAAATACCTTTTGGTCTCGTAATAACTTTCTACCAGCAAACAATCTATAAATTTGTCTACATATTCGTATTTCTAAATCCAAAGAGAGTAACTCAATTATAATTCAAAATTCACCTTATAAAGTAAATTTTGGTATTTAATACAAAATTTAGGTGTTTACAAAATTTACCTTATAAGGAAAATTTCGGTATTATAATAAAAAATTTACCAAATTTTTGTATTATAATACAAAATTTCGAGGTTTACAAAATTTACCTTATCAGGTAAATTTTGCTGTTTATGATAAAAATTATCATCAAAATGAAAATTTGGATTGAAAGTATATTGATTAATTGTAAAAAAAAATTCTTTAATTAAATGAACACTACGTTTTATTTTTCTCTAGAAAACATCTTCATATATTTCATCTTTTATTACTGCACTAAGCTATATATTTTTAAAATGCTCTAGATTTATCAAAAAATCTTTTTTTATATAAATGTAATTCGTATTAAATTGAGGTTTATAATATATATATATATATATATATATATATAATATATATATATATATATATATATATATATATATATATATATATATATATATATATATATATATATATATATATATTTTTTTTTTTTTTTTTTTTTTTTTTTTTTTTTTTTTTTTTTTTTATTTATATATATATAATATTTATATATATATATATATATATATATTTATATAATTATTATATATATATATATATATATATATATATATATATATATATATATATATATATGTATGTATATTATATCAATATATAGTCTATAATTCCAAATCAGATGTAAATTTTTTTCTTGCGTTCTTTTGTTTTGGTCTTTTGCCAATAACAATTTTTATTTTTTTCTTCGGTTTCGTGGCATTCGTGTTTGAAGAAACATTTTCAACACCTCCAGAGTTAGAAACCCCATCAGTAGGTGTAGAAATCTCCCTTCTCTCTCCTGTAGAATTATTATTATTGGTATTAGAGGAGTTTTCATTATCCACTTCAGGAGGATTTCTTTCAATAGTGCCTTTAGACTGAGCTTTCTTTTTCATTATTTTTCCTTTGAGATTTCTAGCTGCTTTTAATTGAGGAGTTTCCTTGGCTCCGATATCCATGAAGAGCGTATCACAATCTGCAATGTCTGCGCACAAAGTCTCTTCATCAATATCTAAAGAACAACTCGTTTCATTTTGTACATTCCCTTTTAGGATTTGTAACGAATCGGTTTTATCAATTGGACCTAATTTTTTACCATCGTTGACAGAGATTGGAGACGTATTTTTCGACGAAGTTCTTGACTGGGTTTTGAATCCTTTCAACGAAGAATCAAAATATTTTTTCTTACTCTCTGGAAGAACGTCAATACAAATGCTATTACGCCTTTGCCTATGTGCAGGGCAAACTTCACCATCTGTTTCTCTCACTGAAAGGGTCTTCTTCAGTGAGCCTTTTTTCTTCTTGAGGATCGGAGTTCCCCTTTCGCTTCCAAAACGACTCTTTGAAGACTGACTATTCTTGGAAAACCTGGAAGAAGACATGGAAGAGTAGTATCTCGTCGGAGATGATTTCGGGGATCTATGGAGGACTCTAGGCTCGTGAAGGCGGGTTTTGGCAATGACTGGCTCTAAAATATTCAGTTTTCCAGATCTGTCAAAGTACGGCCTGAAATTATATATATATATATATATATATATATATATATATATATATATATATATATATATAATATATAATATATATATATATATATATTATTTTATATTGAGAGAAGCCCCTTCACTAGCAAACAAAAAAACTGCTCTTCATAAAGACCTATAGCAAATTCTTTTATATGTAACATAGGAAAATTGATTTTGGGTTGATAGCGGTTGTAAAACTATCAACACCTAATATAGGGGTACGAGAGAGAGAGAGAGAGAGAGAGAGAGAGAGAGAGAGAGAGAGAGAGAGAGAGAGAGAGAGAGAGAGAGAGAGAAATTTATGGGGAAAAACATGACAAAGTTAGGAATAATTTATATTTGAAAGAGTCTGCAAGAAGAGAGGAAAAGAAGTTAAAAGATTATGTAAATGAGAGATCAGCGAGATTTACTATATAAAAAGGAACAAAAGTGAGAATGCAGCAGATGACTAAATAGCCTAATAATTTATATAAAAAAAAATTTCATTTACGAGGTATTAAACGACAAGAAAATGGAAAAAAAATTAGAAAGATCATTTGAAAAATAAAAAAATTCTTCACGATTGAGGAGAGTTGTTTGATGGTGGGTCAGGACTCAGAAGGAACCGAGGTACAAAAATTTATTAAAAGAAAAGAGAAAGGAAAA
>SEYY01020595.1:67500-70000 GCA_009176605.1 Armadillidium nasatum | reverse complement strand
ATTTTGATATGTAAATAATTATTACTCCATATTTTTGAAAATAAATGATTAAAATTACTTTGTCTCCAGCGTTGTAATAAAGTAGAAGAGGAAATATTTGTTCCCTTAAATGATTTTCATTGTTCCTTCTGTTCTCACAGCCGTAGAGGAATATGTTGTGTTTGCGTGAATGCGCATGAAAGTCGCAAAACATTATAACTCCATGCTCGTCTATCAACCTATTGGATTAAGAGCTTTTTCAATAATTTATTTTAAAAATAAATATTTTAATTCTTTGTTATTTTTTTAACAATACCAGAGAAAAAAAAAACTCGAACCTAATAATAAAGTAAAGGAAATTTGTGTACATTCATTTAATTAAAACAAGGAATATACCTTCTCACCATGGCTTTGGCATGCCATACAGCTGGAAACATTTCTTTTACCACCATTTTATACTGACGATTCAAATCTCTTCCAGAAAGGGAACACCTGTGATTACCAACGATGACCCCATCTGGATTGACCATCGGAATTATTTTGAACACGTAAAGTTTTCTCAGTTCCTGTATTTAAAGCACGAAATATGGTTGTGACATTCAAATTAACAAGGAATAAAGTGAAAAATAAATACTGTAAAGAGGCAACGTACAATTGCTTTTGCATGATCTGAGGTGAGGAAGTCAATTGCACCTTTCATAATCCAGGAAGACGGAGTTTCCCCAGGATGAACTCTTGCAGAAAGAACAACTGCTCTCTTTTTCTAAAACCAGATTAATTTATATCATGCTTACTTTTAATTTTATGATACAAAACTCTCTCTCTCTCTCTTTCTTTCTTTCTTTCTCTCACTCTCTCTCAAATATATCAATAAACTGTTAACAGCAAAGAAAAACTGATAAATGCAAATAATTTTCCCTACCTGATTTTGCTATTAAAACATAATTACCCTATTTTCATCATCTGATTCTTGATTCGTTATAGTTAGAATATAAACAGGATTGCCAGCTAAAGATCTACATAATACTCTTTGACGACATACAGCCGAGCGATAAGGATCATTCTGTCGGAAATTAAAAATTTAAATTTCAGCAATAATTAAATCTAACTGCACTAATCCATAGCCTAATTACTGTTTCTATAAATCAAACAAAGAATTATTTCAAATGTTTCAAAATGATTACAATTTAAGTTTAACACGTTTAACGCCTCCTTGAATAAGGCTTTGGATGAACGATGGTCATAATTAAAAAAAAATAAACATTAAAAACATGATACTTGTAAGGGGTCATCCATATGGAGTCAAATTTAGAACTTCAGATCGAAACAAAATCCTCAATAAGCAATACAAAACATAGCAGAAAGAAAGATAGTTTATAAGACGTAAACCACAACTTATATAACCTGAATGCTGAGTAAATGATGCTGTAGCAATGAATACGTGTAAGGAAAACAATGGGCCAAGTAAACAGTGTCTCTCTCGTGAGGGAAACTGATGTTAAAGGTGAGGGTATACGACGGACTGTCTTCCTCCCCTTCGTCATCGCTGTCTAAACAACCAGAATCACTGGAATGAAAAGAGATTGCTATATTATTATTATTATTATTATTATTATTATTATTATTATTATTATTATTATTATTATTATTATTATTGTTAGAATTTATTTAGAAAATGAATTAAAATTGTAAATCTGTAAATGTATAATTTTCTGAATAAATTCTTGAGCAATTATTATTGCTATTATTGTTATTATTATTATTTTTATTAATATTATTATCATAATTAGTAGTAGTAATAGTAGTAGCAACAACAGAAGAAATGTAGTTGTAGTTGGGTCAATAACAGTAGTAGTGATGCTAGTACAAGTGGTACAATTATCTATTTTCCCAATTAAATTGAAGAATACACTTTCAATAATAATAATAATAATAAAATTACTCTTCCTTGAGAAATAGATTCCCCTTTTGAAATTTTATTAAATCTTTTATTTGATTAAATAATTTCTCACCAGTCTTGGTTTCTAAAATAGATAATATTTGAGCCACATCTTCGCCATCCTACGTTGTGTAATTCAGCTTCTTTTCTTGAATACAATAATGGTTTCATCCCGTGATTATAAAGACTGTCTCCTTTGCTTAAATTTACTATAGAAAATCTGGAAAACAAAGGAGAGTTTTAATGTTTTGGTTTATAAATTTTTAGATATGTTTAAACTTTCAGGAAGAAAGGAAAATGAAAGTAGAAATAATTAAATGATATCTAAATAATAATTACTTATTTCATATATATCTTGGGATCTTCAGGATTTTTATAAAAAAGTAAGGAGTGAATTCAATAGACAAATTTTTGCTGTATATTAAGAACATGACCCATGAAAAATCATTTACATAAACCAAAGGTTCTCAAAATTTTTTTGCTTGTGGACCCTCTGGGTCCTAACTTTACGTATGTGAACCTTCATTTACTCATATGTAATATTACTACATTAAATAAAAAAATATCCTTGAGGACCCTCTT
>SEYY01020595.1:47500-62500 GCA_009176605.1 Armadillidium nasatum | reverse complement strand
TATTATTATTATTATTATTATTATTATTATTATTATTATATATTATTATTATTATTATTATTATTATTATTATTATTATTATTATTATTATTATTATTATATTATTATTATTATTATTATTATTATTATTATTATTATTATTATTATTATTATTATTATTATTATTATTATTATTATTATTATTATTATTATTATATTATTATTATTATTATTATTATTATTATTATTATTATTATTATTATTATTATTATTATTATTTTATTATTATTATTATTATTATTATTATTATTATTATTATTATATTATTATTATTATTATTATTATTATTATTATTATTATTCATTATTATTATAGCCATTAACGAAAATTTCCATTAAAAGAAGCGGATATCAATAGAAAACATTAGTGCATTAACTAAATATTTTTATCTCGCATATATATATATATATATATATATATATATATATATATATATATATATATATATATATATATATATATATATATATATATATATATATATATATATATATATATATATATATATATATATATATATATATATATATATATATATATATATATAAAATGATTTTTCAAAACAGCATAAATGCTTTAACAGTATAAAAATTTTAAGAATTACATAATTAACAGTACTAGTTGGATAGTACTGATAAACAATTCTTCCCATTTCATCACCGACAGGTTGTGGACGAAGTTCTTTTCCTGAGGGTTGGTAAAAGGTTTCCGGATATAAAGGCCAATCTTCTATGTGATGTACAGGGTCAGGAAGGACCTACAATAATAGGATTAAAATTACAGAAATGTAGGAGAATTCTTTGTAGAAAGGCTATAGAAAGGCTTTAGGAAGGCTAAAGAACGGCTATAGAAAGACTGTAGCAAGGTATAGAAAGGCTAAAGAAAGACTAAAGAAAGGCTATAGAAAGGCTATAAGAAAGGCTATAGAAAGACTGTAGCAAGGCTATAGAAAGGCTAAAGAAAGGCTATAGAAAGACTGTAGAAAGGCTATAGAAAGGCTAAGTAAAGAAAGGCTATAGAAAGGCTGTAGAAAGGCTAAAGAAAAGCTATAGAAAGGGTGTAGAAAGGATATAGAAAGGCTGCAGAAAGGCTAAAGAAAGTCTAAAGAAAGGCTAAAGAAAGGCTATAGAAACGCTATAGAAAGGCTAAAGAAAGACTAAATCAATTTGATTATATTGTATAAGTAACTACATTTACACATTAGAAAAAAAAAAGAAACTAAAATCTACGTCACAATTTTAATGGTGAAGCCTTACTTGGCATTCTACGGGCCATTTTACATTCTGTTGCGCACAAGCTTCTTGTACGACGTTGTATAAAGCACACATTGGAGAATTTATCTTTTGAAGTGGATAGATACGGTGGCATTTGTATCCTTCTTCAGGAGGGTGGTCGCTATCACTTACACAATATTCATTAGGAGTATTTTTGAACTCTAATGATCCCACAGAAATCACTGGTAAAATCGCTATATATATATATATATATATATATATATATATATATATATATATATATATATATATATATATATATATATATATATATATATATATATATATATATATATATATATATATATATATATATATATATATATATATATATATATATATATATATATATATATATATATATATATTTACCTTTGGCTGGGAAGAACTTTTTTTGCAGTTCTGCAACAGTTGTAAACGAATCAACTTCAGAAATGCTTTTCATTTATTTTAATAATATGTAATCATTGAATTTATTAATTAAACTTTAGATAGGAAAGTATTATTAACTTTTCTGCAAAAAAAAAAAAAAAAAATAATATATATTATATATATATATATATATATATATATATATATATATATATATATATATATATATATATATATATATATATATATATATATATATATATATATATATATATATATATATATATATATATATATATATATATATATATATATATATATATATATATATATATATATATATATAGGGTGAATACTAAGTAAACCGCAACAAAACAGTTGGGGGAAACATATTCTCTAAATATACATCATGTGGAAATGCACAAAACATACACATAACAGCCAGCGAAAGAATGCGAGGTACGGTACATTTGTTGGAACGTTGTCCGAAATCTTAAGCGCGTGCATTGGTGAACAACATAAATAGTACATTGAAACGGTTGGCACCACTGTACAAGGCTTGACACATTGTGTCATGGAGGTAACTTTGTAGTCCGTAATGTGAATACGAGAAGACAGGATCATCTGGGCTGTGACGATGGTACACTACATTTTGCAAGAACAAGATGACATGGCCTTGACGTATTGACGAGCGAGTGGTAACGCGGTCGTGCGGCAGCAACAATGTATCGGCACACGTATCCCAATAGATGACAACCCCATCACACGAATTTGCGATATTACGTGAAACGGGACAACTGCAAGTACCTGCAAGTACCTGGGACCTTTCCGCACTGTACGTACACCTGCGAGAGTGTGCGCGATCCTTCAGGATGTTGCAAGGGATCTTAGAGTCAGTTCCTGAACCCTTGCTGGCACCATGACATGTCTCGGCGGAGCATCTTGAACGTCCTGCGTGATGAGAATCTGCATCCTCCTATGGATTATGACCAAGCATGCAGTTTTGTCGGTGGTCCCAGCAAACGACATGACGGTCATTGATCTTCTTCACAGATGAATCGTCATTTGGCAGGGACGGTGTGACGAATTTCCACAACACTCACATTTAGGCACACAACAATCCTCATGACATTCATCCATGTAGGCACCATCACCAAGCCCAGGTTAATGTGTTGGCTAGTATAATTGGCGTCATCTTTCGAGATGGTTCGGCAGTATCTCTACGCTACGTATCACAATCGATGAATTGAATGCGGGGCACCCGTCGCATGGCAGGCACGATCCCTCGACCTCAACCACTTGGAATATTATTTGTGGGAATACCTGAAAGCTCTCGTGAACAGAGATCCTATTTCGGATGTCGGCAACGTATCGTCGATCGATACGACGACATTCGTACGCATGCCGATGTATTTCACAGATTGCGTCATTCTCCCTTCAGACGAGTCGAAGCTCGTATTATTGCAAATTTTGAACACCTCTGAAGATTGGGACTGTGATGTGTATCACTACCACCTGCCTCGTATGTTAATAATATTGCAATATTGATGTTGTTTTCCAATGTTTGTTCCGATAAGTGTGACATGTCTTTGCACTATGTATCACCTTTTTCGTGCGTTTCTCGAATATATGCATTTAAGGGAACATGTTTGTAGGCTTACTTAGTATAGTATATAAGACATAAAAACTTTGTTCAGGACAGTTTATTGATTCGAAAAGCCTGAAAAGCTTCCCCGAAAGAAATCTTATTCAAAGCCCATCCTTTTATCACCTTTTTTTTTCTTCTATTTATTGATAAGACGAGAAAATCATTAACATAAGCGCCTCCCGAGGATAAAAGTAAATCCAAGCCTTTTTCATTCCAATTACTAAATTTTCATTCCATTAAGTTTAAATTAGGTTTTTCAAAACCTTTTGTGTATTATACATAATATGGATTATAATTCTTTCTCCATCAGTTTAATACATAAGCGTAATTAAGGTATTTAGATTAAAAGGAATAAAAGCGATGACAGAGGTCATTGACACACATGAATCGTGACTTTTCTTTATTTACATGAAAAGGACGATAATTAACTGATTATAATGCTAGGCAATCCATTGTTGCCATTGTTAATATATCAAACTAAAATCAATGCGACCTTCATAGAAACACACACATACACAAACACACCTTCACCTACACCTACACAAACACACACACACACACACACACACATATATATATATATATATATATATATATATATATATATATATATATATATATATATATATATATATATATATATATATATATATATATATATATATATATATATATATATATATATATATATATTATCATCAGAGAATGGATAAGAGAAACCTTTATGTAACTCTCTATAGAACTTTCAGGCCATTGTTACATGGTGGATAAGAGATGCAAAAAATTATTCCTTTATGAGAACAAAAAACAAAAAAACAAAAAAAAAAATAAAAATAAAAAATAAAAAAAAAAAAAAAAAATACAAAAAAAACAACTGAGGAATCTTAAAGACACTTATTTCATCTTGAAATTAAAACCTTCAGCTGTTCAAATATTGAACTAAAAGTGAAAGGAATGCCATTGTACTCCCATTTAATTAAATAAAAGACATTGCTAAAAAAAAGTTTCCATGTCTGATGTTTCATTTCATTTAAAAGAAATAGAAAAACTCAATGACTTTACCTCCCAAGAAATAATGAAATTGCATTAAAATATATTGTATAGAAAGATAAAAGCTTTTTGAACGTCTCAAGCTATTAAGGGGTAAGTTCTTTGTCGCTAAAGGAGTTATCAATGACTTCCGACATTAACTGGAGAGAAAAAGGTTTATGAACACCCACACCCTTTCAAATGAGAGGAGAATAACTGATCGAAGTCAAAATCACCAATGATGAAAATAAAACAATACTCTGAATATAAATAACTGCTCTGCCCGTGAGTGATAGTGTATATATATATATATATATATATATATATATATATATATATATATATATATATATATATATATATATATATATATATATATATATATATATATATATATATATATATATATATATATATATATATATATATATTTCACCCCTGGTGGGTAAGGCCAGAGGCCTACTAAAATCTCCACCAGAGTTTGGGAAAAAAACTGGAAATCTGGTCAAGTTAAAGGCCTATTTGTTCCGATACACGACTTCTGAACTTATGAAACTCATAGGAAGTTGGGAAAATAGATAAAGGGAGTATGTTCCAAACTTTACCAGTTGAGTACATGTTAGATTAAACATAGGGGTTATGTATGGGGTCAGAGAATTAGACAGAGAAAGGATGAGAGAGTGTAGAAAGGCGTGTCGCACGAACCCTTCTCAATGGAGGAGGTATGCGAAGGGAGAGTTTAAAAGAGCATTGTTCACTATAATAGCGATAGTATAGAGAGAGTGACTCAGCAATTCGACGGACAGAAAGAGACTGGAGAGAATTAGTAAGAGCGGTGGAGTTGATAAGACTTAAAGACCAAAACTCCACATTTTCAAAAAAAGTTGCATGAGTGGAACCACCCCAAACCTGTGATGCGTACTCCATACAGATGCAAACAACAACCCCTATAAAGAACAAGCAACTGAGGTGGTGTGAAGAAATTCTAAAGGCACCTCAGAACAACTAATTACCTCTTACAAGCTTGTTTAGAAAGAAAAGTAATGTGATCTTTCCAGTCTCGCAATCTCGCAATCACGCAGTCTCGCAATCTCGGACTCCTGCAGTCTCGCAATTACGCAGTCTCTCAATTCCGCAGTCTCGCAATCTCGCAAATCTCTCTCTGTCTCCCAATTCCGCAGTCTCGCAATCTTGCAATCTCGCAATCTTGCAGTCTCGCAATTCCGCAGTCTCGCTATTTCGGAATCCCGTAAACTCGCAATCTCGCAGTCTCGCAATCATACATTCTCTCAATCTCTCAATTCCGCAGTCTCGCAATCTCGCAATCTCGCAGTCTCTCATCTCGTAGTCTCGCAGTCACGCAGTCTCGCAATCCCGCAGTCTTGCAATCCTGCAATTTCGCAATCCCGCAATATATATATATATATATATATATATATATATATATATATATATATATATATATATATATATATATATATATATATATATATATATATATATATATATATATATATATATATATATATATATATATATATATATTGTAAGAATTTTATATTACTAATGTTAAATTTAATTAAATTCTTACCTTTAGTTAAATTCTCTTAATTATTTTAAATGTTGCTAAAGTTTAAGACCCTAAATCACCTACCCTAAGTTTAATTCTCTAGCGCTAGATTATCAAAACCTAGTTTAGGCTACAATAAGGTCTACTTAATAACTTTTTGATTAATTAAATTTTATAGTTTTCATTAAGAAATGAATCTTGATATATTATATTATTAATGAGGACCAATAATAAACAATATTAACTTAACTAGACACAATTAGTTTCAATAGTTTAAACTTTTTAAAGTATCACAATTTTTAATAGAAGCTTTCAGTACAAAATCAAGAACAATACTGTTTTTAAAATGTACTACTGTTATGTAATTTTTACTACTAATGCGCGTGCGCGTGCGCACTTTTAAATATGTATATTTATTTAAATAAACCAAGTAAATTTTAATGTCACAATATTAATTAAATTTTTACAGTTAAATATATTAAAATTTTATAAATATTTTACTATTAATAGTTTTAATTTTATTGTTTTATAAATTATTTTACACTCCCACAAAATTATTGTATTTGTGAGACAAATACAATCAACTTACTTTCATGGAAATGTTAAATTCACAAATTAATTAGTTGGTTTCACAAAAAATGTATTTAATTCACATGTTATTTAATTTGGTTTTATTCATCAAAGTCTTCACTATAATCTTTGATGAATTTTCTACACTTTTCAGCTGCTTTACGTTTAGGTTTGGTTACAACTGAAGTATTATTATCTTGGTCTTTGATAGGGTCTATATTATCTATGTCATTGTTCGGTGAATTGTCTTCAATTGGTGCATTTTCACTATGAGTAATAGATAATTCAAGAGGGTACAAATTTACTATTGAGTGGTATGCTATTTGACCATTACCTTGCCTCAGTTTTACAGAGCGGATTTTATTGTCATTGCCAATAATCACTTCCAAAACCTTTCAAAGGAGCCTAAAAGTTCAAGGTTTCACTGCAGATATTATCAAAACCACAACACCTACTTTGATTTTATTTTCCCAAGAGATTTGATATAGATCTCAGCTATGTTCTCTAAAGCTTAAAAGATAACTTTCAAACCAGAGTTTTCGGAAATTTTCTAGGATATTTTCATTTTGTTCTAAAGTTTGTTGAACCCTAGCTTGACTATGACTATCAACCCAAGTATCATCATATTCCTCTTTGAGTATAAGAGAAGTGTTACAATGCAACTTTAAGAAAGAATTAGGTGTTATGGGTTGTAAGTTGTCAGAGTTTGAGACATATGTAAGTGGTCGGCTATTAATAGCATTCTGAATATTTGAAAGATTTGTAAGTAGCTCAAAATATGTTAACTTAGAACGACCTATAACTTTATACATACAGCTCTTGACTACCTTAATCATTCTTTCCCACATTGCACCAATGAAAGCACTAAACAAAGGAATTTTAATGTGTTTGATATTAAATTTAGAAAGTTCAGCACTAAATTCATTTGATGTTAAAGCTTTATTTAAAACATCAGTACTTTTAGAAAATGTTTTAGCATTGTCACTATACAAGTAGTGAGGAATGTTGTAATAATTACAAAAACGTTGAAAGGCATATAAAAAATTAGTAACTGACATATCTGGTAACAACTCTAAATGGATTGCCCTTATATTCAAGCAGGTGAATATTAATATGAACATTTTATTACTTGTATTTGTCACAGGATCTTTGACCCATACATTACCTGTATAATCTATACCTGTATGTTGAAAAGGTGTGATTAATTTTAAGTGATGTTTAGGTATGCTAGAATACTTTGGGTACTTAAAAGCAAAAATATTAATTTTTTTGCACAAGATGCAATGATTAATTACATTTTTTATTATAGATCTTGACTGAGGTATCCAAAATCCTTGAGATCTTATATAATTCAAAGTAGAACTTAAACCCAAGTGCTGTACTCTACTGTGGCAATGCATTATATAAAGTTTTGTAAAATGGTGAAACTTTGACAAAAGGATTGGATTATGGACATTGTAGTCAAAATATAAACATTTTGATATTCTTCCTTTTGTTCTTAGAATATTATTTTCATCAAGAAATAAATTTAAATTCAATACTAAAACAGGGATATTATTTGACTTTACTTTAGAACTTAAATATTCAATTTCTGTGGAGAAATGACAAGATTGCATTTGTTTGATCCAATAATGCAATGACTTGATATTTGGATTACACTGAGTTTTTATACAAAATGGTTTAAACACATAAGAGGTAATATTAATTACCTTTTGATAGGATGAAAATTTGGTAATATCAAAAATAGGAATAGGTTGTTCATTTACAGTAGTATTAACATTTACAATAGTTAAATGTTTAATATCAGGTGATACACTTAAAAGTGGATACTGAGGCCATTTACTAAGGTCATTGGTAAGAAATTCTGGACCATGTAACCAAGTATCCATTACTTCACTAAATTTTTTATAATTAATACCACGACTGACCGGATCTGCTAAATTAAATTTAGTATTCACATATGAATAATGAAAACTTATTTCATATGTTTCTCTTAAATGATTAATCAATAAATTAAAATCTTTCAGCCTGTTTTTAATATATTTGGATTTCAATTTTGTTTCTTTGGTTAACGTCCAATTTAAAACTACTTGAGAATCCACACATAAATTTACATATTTAAAATGAACATTACTATAAGCACTCAATATGGCATATAAACATTTGAGTGCTAACAGAACTCCCATAAATTCTAAGGTTGGAATATTGTACTGTCTTTTAGTATTTACATGTGGCACTTTAGCTTTTGAGTATAACAAATGACCTTCATTATTATCATTGCAAGAATAAGCAGTAAAACCATAAGCTGATTTACTACTATCACTAAATATATGCATAGCATACGAACATTTTTCATTAAGTACTTGTCTAGGAAATTCTATTTCATGCAATCTTTTTAAATCTCTCTCTAATTTCTGCCACTCATTGATTATTTCTATAGGTAGCACATCATCCCATCCAAATTTTTGCTCCCATATAGGTCTTATTAATAATTTACCTCTAATGGTAACAGGAAGAGCCAATCCTAATGGATCAAACTGTCTGGAAGTCTCAGATAAGATAAGGCGCTTTGAGTTTGCAGAAGAATAAAATCTACCTTTGCTAATGAAATAGTATCGTTAACTGTATTAAATCTATATCCTAAAATTTTTTCTAAGCTATTACTATGTTCTATTAGTCTATCATCCTGCTGCATGACATTTCTGAGCTCTGAACTGTTTGAATTCCATGACCTCAAAATAAATCCCCCCATAGCCATTCTATCATATGTCAATTTATACAAAGATGTTAACTCACTGACATCATTACCAGTAAAGATCAAATTATCACAATAAAAATTAGAGCTTAAGATTTGAGTACATTTATCATTAGGAAATTTTGCTGCATGATGTGCCATTACATAATGAAGGATAAAGGGTGAGGTGGTATATCCAAAGACTATAGTTTTATACCTATATGTGACAAGTTGACCATCTTTTTCCCATAGTAAGCAAAATTTGTTTTTATCAAACTCATCCCTCAACCTTATCATTAGAAAAGCCTGTTTCACATCACTCAGTACTACATAGTTGTTAGTCCTAAAGATAAATAAAAGTTTTAAAAGTGAAGTCATCAAATCTAAACCAGTATATGAAGCTTCATTAAGAGATGGGGATAATTTATTCACTTTTAAAGAACAGTTCAGTACAGGACGAATTTTTGTTGTTACCTGTGGATCACTTCTGATCACAGGGCGGTGAGGAACATATACATAATCATTTATTTGGTGAGGTTTTACAGAAATTTGCTCCAATATATCCTCATTTAATTGTTTTTGAAAGACATCATCATATGATTTCATTAAGTTATTATTTTTAAGGTAGGTAGTTACTTTATTTAAAACAGCAAGTGCTACTCTAAAGTTTGAAGGTACTAAATTAATTTTATCTTCTATACATGGTAATTTAACATAGTATTTACCATCTTTAAATTCAATATTTTCTTTAAATTTCTTTACCATATCAACATCATAATCTGTCATATCCTGGTCTGATGAAGATATGCCCATAGATTCAAAAGAGAATAGATTTTCCAGGCCATTATCAACATCTGTATCAGTTAATATTTTCTCTATTGGATTAAAATAAGTTTTTAAAGGTGAAATTATTGAATTAATAATAGTTTCATTAATACAAGTACTATTAATATTATTTACATCATTGTCACATGGACTTTTACATTTACTATTATTTTGTTTATATAAATTATAAACTGATCTGTATTTAAAAAATATTCAATATTTTCAAATGGTAAGATTTTCTTGTTTATTAAAAAACAACTACCATTCATACAAGTAGTTAATTCAAAAGAGGGAAGAAACTGTAAGACATCTACACCCAATAATGCATCAATTTCAAAAACAGATTTATTTGAGCCATTTTAAAATGAGGAATCTGCTAAATTATATCTTTTCTTTAAATTATCTAAAGCACATTCTAAACCATTTACTTCATACTTTAGTTTAAGATCTTTATCTACCAATAAAGGCATAGTAATAATATTTTGATTTTCCAGTTTTAAACCTAAAGTAATTTGTTTAAAGTTTCTCTGACCTATACCTATAAATGTCTGGATGTCAAAGTTAATATCCTTTAGGTCATTATAATTAGTACACAACTGCTTAGCTATATTCTCACTAATGTATGATCTTTGTGAACCTGAATCTACTAAACAGCGAGCTGTTTTTACCTTGTTGCCTCGTATGATTTCTAAAGTTAAAGTTGGGAGTAAATATACATTATCAGATCTCTGATTAAAGCTAATGCATAGACAATTTACTAAATCTTTATCTTTATCTTTATTGTTGCTTGATCACAAAAGGCAGCTATATGTCTACGAGAATTACACTGAAAGCAGGTATATTTCAATTTATCATTTTTACCAAAGCAACTGTTTTCACAATGACCAACACCAGAACATAGAGGCATAAATTTAATTCTTTAGCCCTTTTTTGTCTTTGCTCAAGTGTAATATATTTATTACACATGAACATCGAATGACCAGATGTCTGGCAAAATTTGCAAGGTTTTATATTAGCCTTTTTATTAATATGATTCACATTGGCTTTATTAGCATGACTAAAAGAAGCAGTGCTATCATTTATCTGAGAAGATTCAGTTTTAAAATTCTGAAGTGTACTGTTTTCTGAGACAGTTTGTTTATTATTACTTTTAAAGCTGGATTTTGGTTTTTCATGCTTTTGTGAAGAAACTTTAGTAAGAGTTCTCACAACTTCTATATAATTGGAAAACAAATCATTAAGAGAAGGATAATTATTACCAACTTTGTGAATCATTTCCTTTTTAAAAACTATTGGTAATTTATTAAAAACTATGTGACTTAAAAGGGAATTTCCAGCAGACCCTTCAATCATAAATTCAATATTATAAGTTTTTAAATCATAAACAAATGTTCGAATGTCATTAATATACGATTTCAATCCAATAAAGTCTGGATCATATCCTTGAGGTGGTCTACTGTTTATTAACTTTTTATAAATTTCATCAATAATATAAGGTACATCTAAAAATTGTTCTTTCAATAAGTCAATAGCTATTGGATAGTTTTCATCTTTTATTGAAAGATGACTTATTAATTTACGAGCATACCCTTTTAAATATGTATGCAGATATGACAACTTTACACTATTCGAATAAGCTTTAGAATCTATAATAGTATTAAA
Source organism: Armadillidium nasatum (assembly GCA_009176605.1). Taxonomy (NCBI): domain Eukaryota; kingdom Metazoa; phylum Arthropoda; class Malacostraca; order Isopoda; family Armadillidiidae; genus Armadillidium; species Armadillidium nasatum. The sequence goes on along the minus strand of SEYY01020595.1, from coordinate 50,777 downwards.
TTGTGTCAAAAATGTATGAAATTCAAATTTATCTTTACTTGAACCTTCAAAAGAGTCACATTCTAAGGGTGGAGGTTTAGGTTCATTAATATGTAAATTATTTAAAGATTGCAAAAACTGATTTGTTGAATTTAGGCTATCATTATTTAGGTTAGGTTTATCAGCTGAGGAAGCCTCAATAAATTCTCTAAAATCATCTAAAGACAATTCCAAAGAAAAATGATACTCAACTTGAGATTCAATTTCTTTTGTAAAAAAATCAAAATCAATTTCTTCAACCTTTTCATCCTCTAAAATATTTAATATTTCACTATCATGTATTTTAATAAGGTCAACTTCTTTTAAAATCTTTTCATACTGAACTTTAAAAAATGAAGAAGTTAATTTATCTTGAGTCTTAAACTCATTTAATTTATTTAAAACTATAGTAATAGTCCTTTTATTATATCCTCTTTTCCTAGAAATGGTGGAAATTTGAGATTTATATTTACTGGATGTATCAGTATCATCACTACCAGCCATTGTATTTCAAGGCTTAAGTCTTTCATAGACCTATGTTACTTAGGTTAGGCCCATAACTATAATGACAAGTTAGGTTATATTAATGTGAGTTAGGCCTATTTACAGTCTTATAATAATAAAGGACCTAGGTTAGATTATACTAAGTATTCTACTTTAGGCTAAGCTTGTTTTAAAAATAAGCTTAGACTATTAATAGTTTAAATCACAGTTTAAGCAAGGCAATACCAAGCTTTAGTATAAAATTCCAAAGTAAGTCTAGGCTAGGCTTAGATTATGTAGGCCATAAGCCTAGGGCCTAGTTTAACCATTAATAGTTTCAAGTAGTCAATATTCATTTCTTAATTTTTGTAAGAATTTTATATTACTAATGTTAAATTTAATTAAATTCTTACCTTTAGTTAAATTCTCTTAATTATTTTAAATGTTGCTAAAGTTTAAGACCCTAAATCACCTACCCTAAGTTTAATTCTCTAGCGCTAGATTATCAAAACCTAGTTTAGGCTACAATAAGGTCTACTTTTAACTTTTTTAATAATAATTTTTATAGTTTCATTAAGAAATGAATCTTGGAATATTATTTATTAATGAAGACCAATAATAAACAATATTAACTTAACTAGACACAATTAGTTTCAATAGTTTAAACTTTTTAAAGTATCACAATTTTTAATAGAAGCTTTCAGTACAAAATCAAGAACAATACTGTTTTTAAAATGTACTACTGTTATGTAATTTTTACTACTAATGCGTGTGCGCGTGCGCACTTTTAAATATGTATATTTATTTAAATAAACCAAGTAAATTTTAATGTCACAATATTAATTAAATTTTTACAGTTAAATATATTAAAATTTTATAAATATTTTACTATTAATAGTTTTATTATAATTAATTATTATATTATATTTATTATATATATATATATATTATATATATATATATATATTATTATATATATATATATATATATATATATATATATATATATATATATATATATATATATATATATATATATATATATATATATATATATATATATATATATATATATATAATATATATATATATATATATATATATATATATATATATATATATATATATATATATATATATATATATATATATATATATATATATATATATATATATATATATATATATATATATATATATATATATATATATATATATATATATATATATATAGAGAAGAGAGTTCTTTGCCCTCTTGTGTTTCCTTTATTATGAACTCAAAATTTCTTTCTGCATTTTATTTTTGAATGGATTATAAATCTTTTTCTCTGAGAAACGTAACAGAGCAATTTTCATACAACGAAAATTACTTCTAAATTAGGTTCAAAGATGCGACCAAAAAAAAAAAAAAAAAAAAAAAAAAATTCAGAACAATTTTCTTTTGATTTTGCTTTTTTTATTATTATTAAAAAAAAAAAAAAAGTAAAAAAAAAAATTCATTAATTCTTTTCTTCCTTCGTGACTTTTAATCAATATGACTAATAATTTTGGTGAAATTTTTGCATGATGAAGAAATTGTCTTCAGTAATCGATTTTTTTTTTTTTTTTTTTTTTATTTTTTTTTTTTTTATTTTTTTTTTTACCCATTACGTTATGATGATTTCTGAAGAGAGAAATTTGCTCCAATTATTTGAAAATGAAAGTGAAGATTAATAGGCATAGGAAATTATTTTTAGCCGACTTAAAATAGATGCAGAAAAAAAAAAAAAAAACATAATTACTGTCGAATTAAATGCCTCTATTAAAAATAAATCCTTCACGCACACGCTCACGCTCACTAACACATGCACACACACACGAACACTAACACACACACACACACTATATATATAATATATATATATATATATATATATATATATATATAATATATATATATATATATATATATATATATATATATATATATATATATTATAGTCTATTATAAACGTGAAACATGGGTGAATGTAGAGTCATGATCTCATCGAAGGCATAAACTATTTAATCCTTACCTCTTTCACAGGGGGGGGAGGGGGGGGGTAAAAATAAGTTTATGTCCTTAATTAATAATTATTAAAATGCTCAAACAATCCAGAAGATAAGTTGAACTGGATAACAAAGGTGGTAATACTTCATAAGGCAGAGTGATTAACTCACGTGCTTGAGGGCGCCGGTTCGATTCCCACTTGGGTATCCTAAGTATATGCTACCTAGAAAAGTTCCTCTCATCGAATAGGACAATGCCCGTGAAATGTGAACATTCTTTTTATATATAAAAAAATGCATGATAAAGCCTGTATATTAGCCTAAAGCCTGTATATTAGCCTAAAGCCTGTATATTAGCCTAAAGCCTGTATATTAGCCTAAAGCCTGTATATTAGCCTAAAGCCTGTATATTAGCCTAAAGCCTGTATATTACCCTAAAGCCTGTACAAAGCTGGGGCAAACGTGGAGAAGATAAATGCTCTCAAGCAGAACATAATCCTTTGATAAAACTATAAAACAACTTTATAATACTTATGTTTCTAAGCTAACATTTTAATTTATTAAAATCGAATTGAAAATACATTCGAAAAAGATATGTGAAAGTTGAAAGGTGCTGCTAATAGAGATGTGATAGAGGTCAAAATTTTAAAATTTTTTTGACTTTCATTCTGAGAGACATCAGGAAGAACAAAATCGAAAAGATAATCTCAATAACCAACATGAAAAAGAAAGGTTGAATTTAATATAA
>SEYY01020595.1:27500-42500 GCA_009176605.1 Armadillidium nasatum | reverse complement strand
GTTTTTATTTACTTTGCCATGTTTTCATGGAAAAGGATTGATGGGATTATTGTTTTTCTTGTCTTTTATTCTGGGAATCTTTAATTGTTCTTTTAGAAAGTCATAAAATAAAATTCCGAATACTTCTTTCGCTTTTTCATGGAACGTGAATCAATTAAGTATTTTGGAATTTTATTTCAAATTCAGATAATTTTTTTTTTTTTTTTTTTTTTTTTTTTATACATCACAAATGAATTTATATTAATGGTGCGGATACAAAATTTTGTGAAGAAATCTTTTTCTATTTTGAAATGTGACTTTAAGATATATTCTACCTATCTCCTTTCCAAAATTTTCAGGTAAATTTGAAAACTCTTATAACTATATCAGTCAATAGTTTGCTTAAAAAAGTGTTCAGAACGCATAATGAAAAATAATTTTAAATTTCTCTGAAAAAAAAAATAAATCCCAGGGAATGATTTTTGTTTCAGCACTACCCCACAATCAAAATAATTATTTTAAGATTAATTATTCGTAATATAAAAAGAAGATTTAATTACATAAAGTTCTTAATTTTTCCACATTCATCCAATGTCGACAAACAAAATGCGAAAAAGAAAAATTATTCTAATCCTAATTAAAGGAAAGAAAAATCAGTAAATCAAATCCTGATTCTAATATTTACTATCCTCAATATTTAACTTGCTTAATTATGAAGTTTTAAGTAAATTCTTTAAAAAAAAAATATTTACTTGTTTTGACCGAATACTGAATATCCGACTGTATAGGAAATTTGGAATATCTAGTTTATAAAGCTATAATTTATGTATGATTTTCAATTGCAAACAGTAGAAAAACTATTTCATTATTAAAAGGAGCAGTACACATATATGAAGCAATGGTTCAAATCATCTACTCAGTTTTGCCTTGTGGAAGAAATTACAAAATCAGTATAAAGAAGACTTGAATTTCTAATTGATATATCTTTCTTAGATCCAAGATTTAAACTAACTTTTAAACATGAATCGAATAATTCAGTAAGAAATATCATTATCAAGGCATGACAAGAAATAAAAAAAAATTCCGTTTCTTCTGACACTGACAATGAATCAAATTCAGGAGGAACGAGGAATTTCCATATCTTTAATGGATTGTTTTAAAGCAATCGTTGCATCAAAATCGTTAAGTACAGAAACAATTGAAAAAAGTGGAGCATTCTTTCAGCAGTGAAGTAGTTGAACCTAAAAAGAAGAAAAAGTCGTATATGGTATTACATCAGGAAAATATCCAATACCCAAGCTTACCTATTTTGAGCAGATAGGAAAGTAAGGACAGTCTCAATCCAAACAACAATTCAGTTTTAATTGGTAAGCCATTCTTGCACCTTTTCAAAAAAAAAAAAAAAAAAAAAAAAAAATTTTTTTTTGGATATATATATATATATATATATATATATATATATATATATATATATATATATATATATATATATATATATATATATATATATATATATATATATATATATATATATATATATATATATATATATATATATATATATATATATATATATATATATATATATATATATATATATATATATATATATATATATATATATATATATATATATATATATATATATATATATATATATATATATATATATATATATATATATATATATATATATACTAAAAAAAAATATTAATAAATCTTTTATTTTTTATAAAAATAAATTTTTTTTATTAATTTTTAAAAAAAAAAAAAAAAAAAAAAAAAAAAAAAAAAAAAAAATAGTAATAATAATAATAATAATAATAATAATAATAATAATAATAATAATAATAATAATAATAATAATAATAATAATAATAATAATAATAATAATAATAGTAAATTATTAAAATATTAAAATAATATGATAATAATAATATTAAAAATAATAATGAGATAATGAATAAAGAGAAGATGATTAAAACTGCATCAACAAACGTCAAGAAATTTTCTGCAGACCTTCAACTAACACTTTTCTGCCTCGACTTCATATTTGTTAGTCGTATTGTATCTAGAACCATAGAAACACTTCCACTACTATTTAAATAGCGCACTGCAAGAAACTTCTTATATTTAAGAATTTCTTGACGTCATTAGAATATTTATTTTAATTTAGTAATTTTTAATTATAATTACTTTCAGCTCAATGAACGTACTAAGGACCCTCTCGCTAAAGGATTAAATTTTGAAATTATTCCTCAGAAATTAAACATATGCAAATATTTACTCCCATTTTGAGAAGCTTTTGAGAAAGTTATATAAATCACCGATGTTCAAATTTTCGGAAGAGAAACCAAAAACTATATTAATTAATGTTAGAAATTTAGCATTCACAACTTTCTACTAATAAAAATTTAATAATTACTGAACTAGAATTAGGAGTTGGGGTCGTGATTCTTTAAAGAAAAGACTACATTAATAAAGTATCAAATATATTTTCTGACGCAACCAAATTTGAGATCATTATGGGAAATTGCCAAAAAATCATGTTCTACTGAAGACAAATTAAATAGATTACTTAGAAAATTAAAAAGTTTTAACAAAATTGATGAAAACGCATTTCCTTCTCTTTATTCCTCTGGGACCAAGCAGGGAATTTTGTATGGACTTCCAAAAGTACACAAACCTGACTGCCCTGTTCGACCAATCCATAGACTTTGGACCAATCTTACCAGTTATTGGCAATTTGACACTAAAACTACAAACTATCAAAATTTTTCGTTCAAATTTTAGAAAATTTAACAAAAAATGAACATTCAGTAAAGGACAAATTTTCATTCTTCAATGAAATAGGAGAGTTTCAAAATACCAATAATTATTTTATGGCAAGTATTGATATACAAAGTTTGTTAACTAATGTACCACTAAAAAGAAACTTTAGAAATTGTCTTAAATTCATTATTCAGAAATTCAACTACTATACATGGCTTGGATAAACAAAGCTTTGAGTTACTTAATATAATATACGTAATAAAAGATTATATTTTTATTTAATGGAATTTATTATAAAAAAAGTTGATGGTGTTGCTATGTGGAGTCCTTTGGGTCCTACTCTTAGCATTCACCATGTTTTTTTATGAAAATGTGTCTTACAGAATTTAAACCAATATTTTACCAGAGGTATATGGATGACTCCATTCTTCTTTTTGAGTCTGACAAACATGTTAGTAAATTTTTGCAATATATCAATGCAAAACACCCAAATATTAAATTCACTTCAGATGTGGAGCAAAATAATTCTTTTGCATTTCTTGATGTCAACATATGAAAGGAAAATAATAAATTTAATTCCAGTGTCTTTAGGAAATCAACCTTTACCAGATTGACAGCAAAATTTGATTCCTTCATTCCTCATATTTTTAAAATCAACTTAATTAAAAGCACTTTTTGATAGAGTACACAAAATTACCTTGTCTTGAGTCAATCTCACGAAGGAACTGGATTTCCTGATGACATTATTTCTGAAGAATGGGTTCCCAGAATTTATAATTGACTCTACTTTTTGGAAACTACTTTAGCAAAATTTGAAGAAAAATCTATGGCAAAATTAACAGCTCCTAAGGATATTTTGTATATGAAGTTGCCTTTCATGGGGAAAATGAGTTATGAAATTAGGCATAAAATTGATGGACTTTTGAAAACTAGCTTTTCCCAGTTCAAATTTAAATTAATATCTTCTAGTGAAAACAAAATTATAAATTATTTTAATATAAAAATAAACTCCCTTTACCTTCATGCTCATTAGTAGTATTTAAATACAAACTGAACTTAAATAAAAATTTAAATTCTAATTCTTTTTCAAGTTTAAAAGTTTACTTATTTATTTATCAATATATTTATTGATATTTACATATTTCATACTAATTTTTTTTTTTTTTTTAACTTTTATTAATTTTTACATTATGCTTCTATATATATTTTTAAAAATTTTATCATTATATTGTAAGTTTTGAAGATGGGAAGAAGTGATCTTACCCGAAACTAGTCTGCTAATATTTATAATTTAACATTAAAATGTTTAAAAATGTTTTGGTCATTCTCACAATTATATATATATATATATATATATATATATATATATATATATATATATATAATATATATATATATATATATATATATATATATTATATGATAAAATATTTATATTTTTACATATACTTTTTGCCCTTTAATATAGCTTTTAGGCTATAACCAACTATATTTTTAAATACTTAGTTAACTTTTTATTTTGTAACAATAAGAAAATATATATTTCTCATATCTTTCTTAAAGCTATTAAACCTTATATATATATATATATATATATATATATATATATATATATATATATATATATATATATATATATATATATATATATATATATATATATATATATATATATATATATATATATATATATATATATATATATATATATATATATATATATATATATATATATATATATATATATATATATATATATATATATATATATATATATATAAAATCAATGTGAAAGCTATATATTTTGCTTTAAGTTACTTTTCATTTTACTTTCATTAAAAACAACAAATAAACAAAAAAAAACTGTCTTTTTTAGTTGGTTTAAACAAAAAAATATTATGATGGTTTAAACCAATTGCTTTACACCAAAACATCCAGATCATTGGATAACTCTAATTTTTAGTTGGAGAGCTTTGTACCAATTCTTGCTTGTTATGAATTTATGAGCCAAATGAAATTAGTAATTTATAAAATATGTCTTATTCCTTATACCTATTGGTTGATAATTTTTTTTTCACTACTTTACTAAGGATGGTAGATATTTTATAGTACCCAGGAAAGTAGTTACTGTAATTGTTTAGGAATTATAATGTTATAATATTTGTTATAAAGCTAATACTATACATTGTTTACAGTTTGCAGTATTAAAATTTATTTGAACTGATTAATTTTAGACTTTTCATAGGGATATTCATAGTTTTTTATTAATATGTTTATTAGCTATAATAAGTTAAACGAGGAGCATAAAGGGAAATCTATATTTTGGACAATTCTTAAGGTAAGCTCCATTTTCATTTACTGATAATGCTAATTATTAATTCTTGTGAAACATATTGACATTATAAAATTTTAAGTTTTTTTTTTTTTTTTAAATTTTATTTAAAATTCAGGTATTTATCTTTCAGGTTCTTGTGATACTTGTTTCTGTGTTTACTACATTTGTGCTTTTCCAAACATTCTCCAAAATATTTTATAATGACACTCCATCCCAAAATTCAAAAATTGACAATTACAGGAAATTAATTGATGCCTTATCCCAAAATAATTCTTTGACTTCAGAATTTTTAGCACAATATGTATCCTTGAGTTCTGATTCTGACATTTCAGTTATATTAGGTATGTTGGATTTCATTAACGAATATCAAAATTTTATATTTTTATATGCCTTTATGTTGATTTTATTTCCTGTAAAATCTACTGGAAAAATTTGATGTGATCTGTTTCCTAATTTATTTGTTTATCAATTAATTTAATTTTGATATATAATTTTATTCCTGAGGTAAGAATCCATTGATTAATTATAATTAATTTAGGTTACAGATTATCTTGTTGAATAATTTTCTTTCTGGTTAAGTATTTGGCTCCATACTTTGAATGCCCTTCTTAGTTGGATAGTTTCATTTAAATATAATTTTTTATTTAAATTAATATGTAATGAAAGGGCTCTTAGTTTGTTTTTTTAAACTATATATATATATATATATATATATATATATATATATATATATATATATATATATATATATATATATATATATATATATGTAAATTTTTTCACAGATAAAGATCACAAATCAGTTCCTCGTGTGAAGAATAGAGTAAATCATTGTGATAATGTTCCAGTTAATTTTAGATTTGATTGCTTGCCAAGTGGTGAAATGTCACCTTTTCTTTGTGGAACTAGAGGGTGCTGTTGGAAGGAAGTGTCTCTAGTAAGTATCTTACTGAAACAGTGGCCCATTTCATATCCATTTCATTGTGATTCTTAATTTTCTTAATAATTATTTCTGTTTGTTTATATATATATATATATATATATATATATATATATATATATATATATATATATATATATATATATATATATATATATATATATATATATATATATATATATATATATAAGCGTACATTCCATATTCTTTCCCTTCTACTAAACCTAACAAACCTTGGTTTAACTCTGCTTGTTCTCGCGCTATCCGCCGCAGGGATACTGCCTTCAGAAATTACCGTCGTCTTCAAACTCCTGAAACTCATGCTACTTATATTTCATCCCGGAATCGTGCAAAATCTATTCTTCGAGATACCAAAAACTCTTTTCTCCGCCGCAAATGCAATAATCTTTCTGGTTCTTCTTCATCTCGTCCTTTCTGGCATTTCGCAAAAAATGTCAACTCTAACTTTGCTTCTTCCTCTTTCCCTCCTCTAGTCTCTTCCGATGGCACAACTGCCATTTTACCTTCTACTAAAGCTGAACTCTTCGCCCAAACTTTTGCCTCTAACTCTACCTTGGACGATTCCGGAGCTATTCCTCCTCCTTCAACCCCCTCCAACTCATTTATGCCTAACATTGTAATTTCTTCTAAAGATGTCATTTCTGCTCTCTCTGAGCTTAACACTAAGAAGGCGTATGGTCCTGATGGTATTCCTCCTGCGGTTCTCAAAACTTGTGCTTCTGAGCTTGCACCCTGCCTTGGTAAACTATTTCGTCTTTGCCTTTCTACTTCGATCTTCCCTTCTTGTTGGAAACGTGCGCTCATTCAACCTGTACCGAAGAAGGGGGACCCTTCTCAACCCTCTAACTATCGTCCAATTTCTTTAACCTCCGTTCTTTCTAAAGTTTTTCGAATCTATCCTTAACAGGAAGATTTGGAAACATCTCAATTCTTCCAATCTTATCTCTGATCGCCAGTATGGCTTTCGTAAAGAACGTTCTACTGGTGATCTTCTTTCCCTTCTTTCTGACTCTTGGTCCTCCGCTCTTCGGGGTTTCGGTGAATCTTTCGCTGTTGGCGCTAGACATATCGAAAGCTTTCGATAGAGTCTGGCACAAAGCTTTGATTTCCAAACTTCCCTCTTTCGGAATCTATCCTTCTCTCTGTGACCTCCTATCTAATTTCCTTTCTGGTCGTTCTATAGCAGCTGTTGTAGACGGCCACCGTTCCTCCTATAAATCTATAAATAGTGGTGTTCCTCAAGGATCTGTCCTTTCTCCAACTCTTTTTCTAATTTTCATCAATGATCTTCTCTCTATTACTTCGTCTCCTATACACTCCTATGCCGATGACTCCACCCTTCATTATTCCTTTCAATTTGAAAGACGTCCCTCCCAACAGCAGTTATTAGACTCAAGAAGGATTGCCTTGGAGCAACTGACCTCTGATCTATCTCTCATTTCAAATTGGGGCAGAGAAAACATGGTCGTTTTCAATGCCTCAAAAACTCAATTCCTCCATCTTTCTACTCGACACAATCTTCCACACAACTATGACATCTTCTTCGAAAACACTCAACTCAAACCTTCATCTGTTCTCAATATTCTCGGTGTTTCTTTTTCTCGTGATCTTTCTTGGAAAGATCACATTACTTCTCTTTCTCTAAACAAGCTTCTAAGAGGTTGGGTGTTCTGAGGCGCCTTCAGTAGTTTTTTTACGCCACCCCAGTTGCTTGCTCTGTATAGGGGTGTTGTTCGCCCCTGTATGGAGTACGCCTCGCATATCTGGGGTGGGTCCACACATACAGCTCATCTTGAAAAGGTGGAGTCTAGGGCTTTTCGTCTTTTCAACTATCCTGCTCTTACTAACTCTCTCCAATCTCTTTCTTCCCGTCGAATTGTTGCGTCACTCTCTCTATACTATCGCTATTACAACGGACATTGCTCTTCTGAACTCTCACGTCGCATACCTCCTCCACTGAGAAGGGCTCGTGCGACACGTCTTTCTACACAGTCTCATCCTTTCTCTGTCCAACTCTCCGACCCCAGACTTAACCGCTATGCTCAATCTTACATGTACTCTACTGGTAAAGTCTGGAACACACTCCCTTTATCTGTTTTCCCAACTTCCTTTGACTTGCACACTTTTAAACGCCGTGTATCGGGTCACGTCGGCCATTAGCGACCCCGAATCTGATTGCTTCCCAACTCCGGTGGATATTGGTAGGCCTTGGCCTTTGCCCACCGGAGGAGACATAATATATATATATATATATATATATATATATATATATATATATATATATATATATATATATATATATATATATATATATATATATATATATATATATATATATATATATATATATACTATTATATATAGTATATATATATATATATATATATATATATATATATATATGTTAAGGTGAGAGTACGGTTACTGATGATGACTCACCCTACCAATACTAAGATAGGATCAACCAACTTACAGTTCATCCAAACACTCCCGCCAACAACTCAATGAAATTCTGTATAACAACGAATAACGCAGACACTCAGGTCCGGTTTACAGGATTCCCCTGCTAAACTTCTTCGTCTTTATCTATGGCCCAGACGAATTAATAAATGAAGAGGTGCCAAGTACATATGTCAAACCAACAATGAATAATCTCTCGTGACTCCAAAAGATATAGTAAATTATATAGCAATATAATAAACTAACTACAGGAAAACACAGGACACGATCTACGAATAAGAATGCACCCTGAAGAATATATACAAATTTAATTAGCGAATATACAATTCCGGATTCAACACATCCAACTACATAACCTGCCAGCTATACCCGTCGACACGGCTGCCAGGGCATATACCGAATGTGTATAAATGCCAGATTATTTGACTGACACCGGGATGTAGATTATAAATTGACTATAAATATGAATCGTTACAAGAATATTGACAACTTGAATGAACCAAGATTGGTAATTAGAGGGGTGAATATATATAAAATTATAAATAATTTTATATATACGGTGTCTCACACTTATAATATATGGGTGAATATATGCATACAATTATATAATGAAATAATGATTTGCTCGATTATAATTAGGTTACAAAATAAGATGATAATTTTAGGACTGATTAGATGCACAGATATAAATAAAGGTGCATTTAATCAGTAAATACTAGCACAATTAATATATTAAAATAATATTTTATGACGCAGTTAGTAATAACTTAACTTGGCCAGATCAGCTAGAGGAAACTTCTCACAGCTTCGTCCAACTATCCAATTACAAAATATGCTCGAGTCAGTGTTTGTTCCCTCTATAGCGATAATCTATGAATAATTATTGTGGATCTGAGTTCAGTACACTCTGGACACAATCTAGTCTGGATCTATGGTCCGAATCTACGTCTAATCCAAGCACTGGAAACATAAAGAGGAATCTGATCCGAACACTGGAAACCTAACCAGCACTGAAACTGATCCTGGTGCTGGAAACGGATACAGAATGGATTCTGATCCGAGCACTGGAAACTAGCCAAGCACTGGAAAGTGATCCAAGTACTGGTATGGAATCTGAACACTGCAAAGTGATCCAAGCACTGGAATGTGATCCGAGCACTGGAATCTGAAGGATAAATCGTATCAGATTATCTATTCCTAACAATTGATTAACTAACTGAATTTAATTAAAATAACTCCTAACAAAAATAATAAAGCCTGTAAAACTTACCCTAGCAAGGAATGTTTCGTACTTGAGACTATTTCAATAAAGACCTCTATATTTAAGGCAGAATATATCTCCAGAATATATCTGATTCGACTATATAATATATCAATATTTCACCAGACAAAGAATATAAACAATCTAACTACTTCCTGGAAAAAGAGAGAAATAGATTTATAACCAATCACACACACAAGTATATCATAAATGAACAATAAATAATATTATCCTCCTAATAATATAACATAAGGAGTACTTTGGCAGTGCATAGGTTATTACCTACGACAAGGTGAAAAATATGGGTGAAAACAATATAACCATAATATATATATATATATATATATATATAATATATAAATATATATATATATATATATATATATATATATATATATATATATATATATATATATATATATATATATATATATATATATATATATATATATATATATATATATATATATATATATATATATATATATATATATATATATATATATATATATATATATATATATATATATATATATATATATATATATATATATATATATATATATATATATATATATATATATATATATATATATATATATATATATATTAATTTGATAAAGTGAAGCAAGAGGGTTGCTGTTGGAAGGAAGATTATCTTGTTGAATAATTTCATTTTAAATGCATCCTAAGTGCTCAAAATGTTTTAAATTCAAAATATTTTTTTAAACAATAATAAGCATCAAACAAGACATTAAGTATGCTTGCTAATTAATCAACTTTTGTCAAAGTGGTTTTAAAATCTTTATATATATATATATATATATATATATATATATATATATATATATATATATATATATATATATATATATATATATATATATATATAAAATAAATAAAGCCCTTCGCACAATCACCGGCTGCACACGCACAACCCCTCAACAACACCTACACAACGAAACCAAAGATACTACCCATAAGGAATCACCTCGAAATGATAGGCACCCAATTTTACGCAAAAACACGCCTACCCACTCACCCATGTCACAATACTCTCCTCCAACCTACCCCACAAAGACTAACACAGCCTCCATCGTCCACCGGCGCCTTTTACAAACAGATCCTAAATCACATCCCCCCTCCTCCCCCCAATACCACAACAACCAAACATATACACACTCAACTAACACATTCATACATGATCAACAGACCTCCAAACAACATCCTTAACAGACCCCCCCCGAAATAAACCCCGACTTCAACAACCTCCCAAGACACTTACAAACCTCACTTGCAAGATTGAGATGCGGTCACCACCCAAACCTACAACATTACAAACACAAATTCAAAATAAACCAGGCAGCATCTCCCACCTGTACTAGATGCGGAATGGCCCCGGAGACCGTGAAACACTTTCTATTACGCTGTCCTTCCAACTCTCGCCCCAAAATCTTCTGGGGCATCACTTCTTTGAAGGATCTCTGGACGAGACCGACTGCGGCAGGAAGCTTCATTAGCGAAGTGTGGCCGCCTCAACATGGGGTGGTCAGGGGGTGAGAAGGTAAAAAAAAAAAGATAAATATATATATATATATATATATATATATATATATATATATATATATATATATATATATATATATATATATATATATATATATATATATATATATATATTATTTTTTTTTTTTTCCAGGATGAAATTCCACCAAAGAAAAATATATACTCAAGACTTCGACCTAATTACAAGAGTGAGTTTAATGAAACGGAAGCCCCTCTCAATGTACCATATTGTTTTTACCCTTCAGATTATTCAATTTATTACCTAACTGTTAGTTATAAGGAACATGGCTTTGATGGTGTTTACACAAGAGTTTCTGCGAGTGGCTTTCCTAAGGATGTAAATAAATTAAAATTGGAAGTTATTTATGAAACATGTTCCAGAGTTAGGATTAGGGTGAGTTTTACAGCTAATGTGTTTTCCTTGGAAAACCTTGTTTTATTGTTTATAAAAAAGGTGGCTTAAATGCATGTAATAATTTCATTTGAATTGTACTTAAAGGTACATTGAAGCTTTTAATTTTTTATAGATATTTGACTACTCAAAGAAACGGTGGGAAACTCCATTACCAGCTGTGCCCCAAAAATTTCCTGGATGTAATGGAAAGAAATTGTATAATGTTTTTACTGAAGAAGGAAATATTATTGTCTCTCGGGAGGATAATCAAGTGCCTTTGTAAGTTAATTTTTTGTTTTTAGTATTTATCTTGCTAATGTTCATTCTGTTCTTATTTATGAAAGAAATTTTTTCCTTTTCCATTGCTATTTTTAACATAAGCAAGCTTGATGATAATATTTGTTTAAATAAATAAATAAATAAAAAAAAATGTTTGTGACTGAGTTTATTAAATTAGATTACCCCCTACTCTCTTATATATATATATATATATATATATATATATATATATATATATATATATATATATATATATATATATATATATATATATATATATATATATATATATATATATATATATATATATATATAAAATAATTAGTTTCATGAATCCTGTTTCAGCTATTTTGTGAATGTTAGTTTAATGTTAATTCTTACTGAAGAATGAGATTAACAAGCCAGTTATGCTGTTTTCAAAATTATACAAAAAATTAATTTTTTTAATGTTAAATTTTTCCCAGAGAAGGGGTTTCATTATGAATCATAAATTTAAAGTCTTTTAAATTAAAATTTTTTAGTTTATATTAGTATCTTTGATAGTGTAGTTTTTATGGGCTAATAAGAATTTTAAAATTAAATTTAAAAATTTAAAATTCATAATTAAATCTTTATGAATTTTGAACTTATATTTTCTTTTTAAGATAAAATGATTTTTAGATTCATTTATAAACTGTTGGATTGTTTTGTCCTTGTTAATTAAGGCTTTTCCTACTTGTCCAAAGAAGAAAATTTTTTTAAAGTTTTGTAGAATGTTGTGTTAAAAATGTTTTAAATGTAAAAAAATTATTATTTCCTTTTTAACGATAATCCATATCTCGATGGATAAGTGGTAATGTTTACTGCTTACTCATGTCTTTCAGAAGTTAAAAATAATTTGTTTAAAATAATTTATCAGGTTTGATATGAGAAAAGCTGCTCCGCTAATATTTTCTGATCAGTACATTCAAATATCAACTCTTCTTCCTTCACCGTATATTTATGGTCTCGGACAGCATTTAGATGGTTTATTGTTAGATACTTATTGGAACAGAAGGAGTATTGTGGAATGCCGATATGGAACCAAATACGAAGGTATTTTTAAAGTATGATTTCTCTCTTTAATTAAAAAATTTGAGATAAAATGTCCAAGAAGAACAGAAGTGCAGAACTGTTGCAAAAAAATTAAGAATAAGAAATGATTGGCAGTAGGATGCCATATGGTCCTATCAATGACTGTCCCTCTCCAATTTCCAGAACATGCAATGTAAGTTTAAAGATGATGCTATAAAAAATAATTGACAAATTATAGCAAATTTTTTTTAAGGCATTGAAACCAGTTTTCTAGTCCTTGATACAGGTAATTTAAATTAAGGAGAGGATGCAACTAAAATAATGTAACCCACAATCGCCAAATCCCAACAAAGTTAATAATGCACAATTATATTTTACACCATAACAATTAATCAAGGCTTGATAACCAAAACTGTTTTTAAAAGTTACAAGTTACTGAGGTAATCCATTCCGTAAAGTAACTACTCAGTTACTGAAATATTTTCTCATATCCCAGACTAAATATTTGTTTTTATTTCTTCGATCATTCTTAGTATGTAAATTTTCCCTTCTCTGTTGAGTCGAGATATGAGAAGAATTTATAAATCAATTATATTCTCTGTAGGAAATTTTTACATAGAAAACATGACTAGTATTTTCAGCCTCATTTCATAATTCTAATTTTTAAAACCACAGATCATCATTGCAACTAAAGCGTTAACCTACCTCTAGAATATCTATGTGTATGTATTAAATTATTCACATTTTATAATTTACTACCTAACATGACTTGTAGATCTTCGTGAATACCTCTTTGCTCTTATAAGCTGTCATTTAGTTTTATAATATAACACGTCGTTAGCTCTATTTCTTGCCTCTAAACATTACTCTGATACTTTTAAATTTATACTAATAACCATACTTAAATCCTTTTCATCGTTAGCAATCTGATTCCATTCATTTCCCATTCATCTAAATTAAAATTCTTGTTTGAGTTACCAATATGAAGTATCTCTCGCATTTTAATATTGAAATTCATTTGCCACATATTAGCTCGACCAAGAAATTTATTCAAGTCATTCTAAATTGTCATAACCATCTAGATTCCCAATAGAGTTAACTAATAGAGTATTTCAATAAACTTGGAAATCTTATTCACTAATTTAGTATCATCAGTAACCTTACAATTTTTCCTTTCTTCTCACTCAAATTATTTATAGAAATTAATAAGAAGAGAAGTGAGTCCAATACAACCTCTCGAGTAGCATCACTTTTTTACCAACTCACAGTAGGATATATGTCTTGTTAGTAAATATGTATTGTATTCTGTTGCACAGGCAATTTCTTATCCAGTTAGAAATGGATTCAACATCGTTATAATTTATGCATCAGCCTGTCATGAGGAACTTTTTCAAATGGGCTAACTAAAATCTAAAATAAGTTCTGGTTCTAGTAAAATACTTCACAAGTTCTTAAAGGTTCATAACAATCTTATTATTATCTGATAAATGTTTCTCTGTTAGAATTTTCAGTATTCTTTCCGAAACCTTTCTTACTAATGAAGTCTAATTAACTCGCCTGTATTTTCACAAATCCTATTTAGTACCTTTATTGTATATGACAACATGTGATATTTTCTAGTTATCAGGTAGCTCACAATAAGCAAAAGATTGTAATATGCAATATTTTAATATACAACACTATTACTATCATTCTTAAGAATTCTATTATAAATGACATCAGGCCCTGTATAGATTTATTATATAACCATATAATAAAGTATTTTTCTTATTTCTTTAACCTTAGTTTGAATGGAAACAAGATTGTCGAAAACTTTTACTCCATAACTTTCAAACTGCAAATTATTATAAATTTTTTATCTGTGAATACTGAAGTAAAATATATATTAAACATATTTGCCAAGTCTCCATCTGAATTAAACCATTTATTATCTATTTAAT
>SEYY01020595.1:17500-22500 GCA_009176605.1 Armadillidium nasatum | reverse complement strand
GCTGGTATTCCCTTTGTAAGTTCAGACTCCATCTTCCTTGCATTCCTTTAAGTTTTTTCCTACTCTTAAATTGCTATTTATTGTCGTTAACTTAAATTTAGAATTACCTGTTTTGAAACTTTTAGAAGTTTTTGGTCTTAAATTGATGATAACTGTAGGATTTTATCCAGTTTTCATATTCAAGGGCAATGTACAATTTAAAACCTACCTTTCTTTTTTTTTTCTTTTTTTTTTTTTTTTTAATTTTTTATTTTTTTTTTTTTATTTATTTATTATAAAAGTTCACATCTCACGAGCATTGCCGTATTCTAGGAGGGGAACTTTTCTAGGTAGTATATATCTAGGATTCCGAAGTGGGATCGATCCGGCAACCTCCAGCACGTGAGTCAATCACTCTACCGTTTGAGTCACGGTATACGGCTAAACACATTGTTATTTAGTAATATAAATGTTTGCTGCTTGCTTAAGGATTTTTTTCATGCAGATATCGAAAAGTTGCCTTTTTTTTTTCCATGATTTCCATTTGGAAATAAGGATCGCTTTGTTTGACAAATTAAAATTAAATCATGATATATATATTTAGTTATCTCCTACAGGACGTCCAGTGGAATGACATAGATTATATGAAGGATCGGAATGATTTTACAATAGATGAAGAGAATTTCAAGGAGCTTCCATCTTTTGTTCATGAACTGCATTCGGTAAGGTTTTTTTCTTCTTATTTTTATTTGTGATATGAAAAATGATATTTGAACAATTATAAGAAAATAATTATTATTGTTATTGTAAGTTATTATTATTTCATAGTAATATTATTATATTATTATTATTATTATTTTTATTGTTATTATTATTATTCATAGGAATAGTTTGTTTGTGTAAGGTGTGGAGCAGTTAGTTTAAAAATGTGTTAATTAATGTGTCCCAAAAAGTTCGTGCTACTTTTGAGTTGTGCAGAAAGTTATAAAAACAATGTAAACAAACAATTTTTAATTCTTGAAAATAATTTCCATCTGTATATGCAATCATTTCCGAACGACTTACAAGATTAAATATACTTTTTTATATATATAAAATTCTCTAGGGTTTGATGCAAAAATGTTTTGAAGCTCTGACTCAATCTCTTCTTTACTATGAATTCTTTTCTTGCACATAAAATTGTTGAATGAAAGGAAAAGATGAATATCTCTAGGTGACTTGTCTGGCGGATAAGGCAATAGTTCCTACCCTAGGGTACTGAGCTTCTGCATCTCTGACGAGCGACATGCGGTAGTTCAGAAACATATACCTCATCAGTGATCATTTTTCTTTGTGGCAGCAACTCATGAGGTATATCATGAATATTCCACAACACGCACACCATCATGTTTTGTTGATGAAATGCAGGTCTTCTCGTTTGTGGTCGCAGTTCACCTGGAGATAACCATGCTTGTGAACGCTTCCGATTATTGTAGAGGACCCATTTTTCGTCACAAATTAGCAATTTATCCAAATAATGGTTCAATCCTCTGTCGCGAAAGAAGTGATAAGCATATCGAAATTCGTTGTTCCTTTTGTCCTTCGTTGAGTTCGACGGGTATCTATATCCCTAACGAAAATCTTTTGCCTATTCTTGCAAATGGCTGCGGACTGCATTTTCACTTGCGTTAAGCTTTTCTGTAAGTATCCTGCTGGTCTGGTTTGGATTTGACTTATTACACTTTTGTGCTTGTCTATCACTGACTGTTTGTTCTCCAAATGCTTTACAGATTCTCCGTGCAAGAGGCTGCTGCTCTCGTTTTGAGTTTAAACTCGTGAAGAAGACACTCTCAGAGTGAATTTTGGCGTTCTCATATTTGTCGCTTTACGCTGGTGTACACGCCTGAATAAGATCGATGTTTGGTGTAGAATAGTCTACATAGTTTCTGTAATTTAGACAAATACCCTGAATTGTTGTCATAGGAAGGGTTTTAGTTTTAGAACTTATTAAACAAGTACGGTAAATGTCAAAAACCCCACGAACTTTTTCGGACACCTATATAAATTGATTAACCAAAAATAATTCTTTTGAATAAAATGCTCAAGTAAAATTGCCATAAGCTACATTGAAACTACTTAAATATGCATTGGGTTATCCTGAATAATTAATTACATTTACATATACTCAATTGGGTTTTATATTTGTTATTCTCAAATGACGTTTCGTAAGGAATTAATCGTTGCTCATAGTGACATCCACAATATTGTCTCTTTAACTTTTGGAATCTAGGCACTAATCTGTCTTTCTCACAAAATGTTTAAAAAGTTTGGGGAAATCTGTCGAATTGAAAGTATCGTACTTCATACTGGTAATCTTCAATTGGGACTTAATTATCTAACTGCAAATGCACAAGCTGTTTATTTACTAGTGTGAGTCTTAATTGATCATTTTTTTAAATAATACCCTGAAGTTCTGAAAAACTTAGACGAATAATTTAAATTGATATTGTGGGACTTAAGAGCTTTTTTAATATAATATATATATATATATATATATATATATATATATATATATATATATATATATATATATATATATATATATATATATATAATATATATATATATATATATATATATATATATATATATATATATATATATATATATTACTACATACTTTGTAATCATTTCCTTAGTCCTGTAGTTGTTTTTTTTCATCAATTCATTTACATCATGAATATTAGAGAAAAGTTTTTTGCCCAAAATAATATTTTTTGCTTCAAAGGATTCATCTTTTTTAAGATATAAAATTTGGGTTTGAATATTTTAAATGAAAAGTTTTATTTTCATTGGAGTTGAATATTATTTGCTTATTCGATTAGTATACATAATTTTTTTATTTATAATCTTGTATCAAAAACTTAGGAATTATATTATTGGTCTCTTAACTGCACAGTATATGATAGTTTAGAGTTCAAGAAACGCTTTTCCTCAAAATATATTTATTCCCTTGCTACATTTTCATTGATTTCTCTCCAAACTTGGAGAAGAAATTTTTTAATATCTAAGAAAATAATTTAAGAGGGATGTTGGGATTTTATTGTAAGGAATCGGGTAGCTAAAGGTTTACAATTTGAAACGTGCTTTAAAAAAAAAAGAATTTATATAGTATAATTAGATTTTACATTTATTAATGTCCACTTATCAATGGAACGAAAATGCAGGAATGAGTGCGTTACGAAGTGAAAGTATTCTTAAGTAGTTAGCCTCATTTCTTGAGAATTTATAGTAAAAAAATCTTCATGAATCTAGATCTATTTCCTCTTAACATTTTATCATTTCAGAAAGGAATGCATTATGTTATCATGACTGATCCTGGTATAAGTGGTAGTGAAGAACCAGGAGGTTACCTTCCATATGATTTAGGTGTGAAGGAAGATGTGTTTGTTAAAAATTCAACTGATCAAATATTTATTGGAAAGGTAAGAAAAATCTATTTTCTGTCAAGTATATCTTAAATTAACCTAATTGATATTATGCATTATTTGAGATGTCGACATTATTTAGTATTGAATCTTAAAAAGATTTTTTAAATCAGGAATTTCCTTCTTTTATAAGAGTCTTATCTTAAAAGAAATAATTTGTAATAAAAAATATTTGATTTATAGTATTGACAACTAAATGCCTTCTAAATAAAATAAAGTATTTTGGCGTGTTAGATTTAAATATCTTTGAGAATATTGATTGTGTGGTTTTCAAATTATAAAAATTTTCATTAGGCCTTTTACAAAGTTTCTTTCGCCATCACCCTTTTTTACCTTAGGATTTATTTTATATTTTGAACAGCTTTACTAATAAACTTTTTTTTATTTAAATAGGTTTGGAATAATAAATCAACAGTTTTTCCAGATTTTTTCAAACCTAATTCTGTTATTTATTGGAGTTCGCTAATAAGAAAATTCCACGAACGTCTGGCATTCGATGGACTGTGGATCGTAAGTGCTTGAAACAATTCTTTTTTTTTGTCAGAGCGATCTGATTAAAATTTTATAGTTTCATATGCACCATACGCAATTATTTTTGTACTTTTTTATTTTATATTTCTATAGGATATGAATGAACCCTCCAACTTTTATAATGGCCAAAAGGATGGATGTCCTGTAAATTCTTCCTTAGAACACCCACACTATATTCCTCTGGTCAAAGGTGGAGTATTGTATTTTAAAACCCTTTGCATGACGGCGAAGCATCATTTAGGAAATCATTATGATTTACATAATTTATATGGATTCTCGGAAGCAATCGCTACATTCGCGTTATATATATATATATATATATATATATATATATATATATATATATATATATATATATATATATATATATATATATATATATATATATATATATATATATATATAAAATTGGTTTAACTGTTGCATACCAATTTAATGCAAATCGTCATTCGTCTTCTCTTTTATACATTATATCCTTTTCTTCCTAAATACTTCTATTTAGAAATATTTTAATTCGAACAATGACAATAAATGCTAATCCCATTTTCAGTAGAGCTTGTAGAGTGATATAATGATAAAGAAGCAAACTTCCTCTTGAACATTCTGTTAATATAACAAATTTTGAATCTGTAATATATGCCAAATTTAGGACTTTCTTTTCCCATTGGATGATAGTATGGAAAAAGTGATGTCTTGCATTTATAATGGAGTAAATAGTATGGAAAAAGTGAAATCTTGCATTTATGGAGTAAATCTTTATTTTTCTTTTTTTAATATGAAGTAAATCTAATTTTTTTTTTTTTTTTTTTTAAATTTATTTATTTTATTTTTTTTTTATTCTACTTATTTTAAACTTTAACTTGGCATTTGGTTTACTTCTCCTTGTTTGACTTCATCCTTTGTCAAAATGTTATTTATGTATTTTGAGGATTACGAAAGTATCCGAAAGGAAGACGCTATTATCCCATACTACATTGGCATTGTTAAATTATCCTAACATAAAAAAAATTTTTTACTATACTT
>SEYY01020595.1:0-12500 GCA_009176605.1 Armadillidium nasatum | reverse complement strand
CCAATCTACGAGTAAATTAATGTTTTTTTTTTTTTTTGTTTTTTTTTGTCTGCTAATTCTGCTGACTAGATTAATCCTAAATTTTTTTGACTATCTAAACTTCAAAATAGAGCACATTCTCTCTTCTTCTCCTTTTCTCAGAAATCATATTACATGATTTCAATGTTCACCGCCGCCAATGACTTCTTGTTTTCATGATACAGCCGGTGAATGTGCCTTCAAATTCTCCATCCAAAAGAACCTTGAGCAGTTGGTGCAGCTTCCTTCTCGTATCTCTGATCGTTTTTGGGATGAACTTTAACATTCTAGACCCTTTTATTAAACTTCTAATCCTCCTCTTTGTTCTTTCGACCACTTTCTTATCTCTGTATCCTCTTCTATCTTTTCAGGTCTTCCTTTAGAAAGACTACCATATATTTCGAGGAAACATTTGTGGCTTTTTGGTGCGCAGGCTTTTCGGACTTACGGTCGTACTTCTTTGATTTCCCGTGGAATGAATATCGCTTCCGTGAGAGGGGTCCCTCGGAGTGTGCAGAGGGGATTATCGAGGTGATCCTCTGTGGCATGGAAGCGTTCATTCTATAATCTTTCCTTTCTACCAAATCTTACAAACCTTGGTTTAACTCTGCTTGTTCTCATGTTTTTTTTGCCGCAGGGATGCTGCCTTCAGGAATTACCGCCGTTTTCAAACTTCAGAAACTCATGTCATTTAAATTTCACTCCGGAACCGTGCAGAATCTGTTCTTCGTAACACCAAAGACTAATCTCTCATGCTTTGGAAGCGGAAGACCGAACTTTTTCAACTTTTATGCTATTTTTATTATCGTTCCTTATACTTGTGGTACAAATGAATAAAAATAAATAAATAAATGGTAAAAATACAATAAAATAAAATTTAAAAAAAAAAAAATATAATATAATATATATATATATATATATATATATATATATATATATATATATATATATATATATATATATATATATATATATATATATATATATATATATATATATATATATATATATATATATATATATATATATATATATATATATATGCATACATAGGATGTCACAGAAGTTAAAGCTTACTTTCCTAAGGGAAAGTGGTATGATTGGTATACTGGAAAGATAATATCTACATATGGTGGTGAATATCTCACTTTAAGTTCCCCACTTGACACTATACGTCTTGCTTTAGCTGAAGGAAGCATTTTGCCTTGTCAGAATCCTGAAACAACAACAACTTTCAGGTAAAAGTTGTTTAAAATTTTTTTTTTTTTATCCTTTACATGCTTTCATTATATTTGATGTTCATTTTCAAAAACCTTTGTTAAAAAATTTATATTATTATTATTGTATTATCTTAAATGTTGTGTGGTTTTCTTCTTGTGTAAATGTAATGTTAGATTCTGAAATGAAATTGCCAATACCTCTCAGTTTTATATTTTGTTCTTTATACAGTATAATTTACTTTGTAAAATTTAAATCTTCTTAGTTATTCGTTCTAACTTCATTTATTGCTGTATCAAAACCCATTTCTTTTAAAGAATACGCAAAATATTTCAAGTTCCTTATCCCACTTTTCAGATACATTGAGAAAAATGTCTCCTATACATTTCTTTTTCCCTTCCTATCCTCTTGTTGCTTCTGACTACTTAAAAAATTTTGTTACCTTCTTTTAAAGCCTGAACACTTCACTTAAAATTGGTTGTAATTCCGCTTTAGACTAGTGCTGCACTATTTTTCCTCCACCTCCCTCAAACTTATTTCACGCCTAACATTGTACTTTCTTCTAAGGATTACCTGTTATTCTCAAAACTTCTGCTTCTTTAGTTGAATTATGCCTTGGTAAATGATCTTTTTTTTTAACATCAATTCAACCTGTCCTTACTGCTGCAAACATTTGCTTATTTACCTTGTGTATTAAAAAATGTGGCTCCTCTTTTCCCTGAAACTATCATCTTAGTGCTCTATTCTCTGTTCTAATTTTTCTATATTTAACTTTAAGTAAGGTTTGGAAAGATCTTAATATTTCTAATCTTATCTCAGGTCGCCAGTGTGCTTTCTTGATTGAACGCTTGCCTCGGAATCATCTCTCCCTTCCTTCTAACACTGGCCCTCTTCACTTCGACATTTTGGTGAATCTTTTACTGTGACACTAGACATATCAAAACTTTCAGTAGAGTCTGGGACAAAATTTTGTTTTATATGAACTTCCCTTTTTCAGTCATCTATCGGTCATCTTATCTTTAATATCCTTTCCACACATGTTTTAAATGGAAGTCGCTTATTCTCTATTGCTATTAATTGTTGTGCTTCTCAGATTCTGTTTATCTACATTCCTCTTGTATATGTTAATGACTTATTTGGTACTTTTATGCCAATGAATCTATGTTACATTACTGTTTTCATTTTAATAAGCAATGTTACCAGTAGCAAAAGGCAGATGCTAGGAGAGTCTCCTCTGTTCTTTCTCATATTTCTAATTGGTGCAGAGAAAATGTGTGTATTCAGTGCCTCAAAAACTTGATTTTATCATTTATCTACTTGACGCAATCTTTTTCACATTTATAGCATTTTCGAAAATGGTCACATAAACCTTCCTGTATACTTAATATTTTTGGTGTATCCATTTGTCCTGATATTTTTGGGGAAGATCACTTTGCATCTAACTAAGTTTTTGAAAGGTTAGGTTTTCAATGACACCTACCTCTCATTCTCTCATTCTCTGTGAATATGAAATATCTTCACACAAATCTAATTGCTTTCTCTGTATTGGAATTTTATTGCCTATAGTATGTCTTACATATTTGGGGTGGTGCTGCTCTCAGCTCTTACACCTTGCAAGGTAGAGTCTAGTGCTTTCTTTCTTATTAATTCTCTCATTCTCCTTGATTCTCTTCTATTTCTTTTAAGCTTCGAACTATTTAATTCATCTTATACATATTGCTTTTCTTAACTTATAAGTCGAGTATTTCATTTTTGTAGGCAATCTCATATCCCATGATCTTTATGTCTTATCCTGAACACTAGGCGTAACTTATATACTCATGCATTTTTGTACTCTTTTTGTTAAATGAATAACACACTTTTCTCATTTGTCACCCTCTACCTTTGACTCAATTATTGTCATGTGCCATTTATTGGGGCATGTTATCCATTAATTTTTTATATGCATTTTTGGTTTTCCTTCAGATGTCTCATAAAAATAATATAATTATTTTTCTTTATTGATTTCTTATTGCTATTCACTATGTTTCTTAATTTATTGAATTTTTTTTTTTTGTCTTTTGATCATATTCCTGTTGTTATTAGTGGTAGTATTCTCATTCCATCTTTGTTTTTTGTGCTAGAATTAAATATGGGTTTTCTTAATCCTGTACATTTTTTTAAACTAAATTTTTCGGTTTATTACTTGGAAATACTTTTTTATGATTATTATTAGGCACTGTATCTTTAATTATAATTAACTGACTTCTCTCTTGGTTCTTTTCCTCTTGAATTTCATTTTGTCAAGTTTTTTAACTTTTTATATTTGGTGCATTTTCTCAATTTTTTTTTCAGATGTACTTTATATTTGATTTGCAAATTTTTAATTTGTTCTCTTTTTTTCACATTCTCTATTTAATTTTTTTTTGTAAATATTTTTAAAATTTCCTTCATTTTTCTCTCCTTAAGATTTTTGAAACTTCTTTCATATATTATTTTCAATTACATACATAGTTTAGTGCACTGAGTATGTGTTGCGTGTGTGTGTGTGTGTGTGTGTATATATATATATATATATATATAATATATATATATATATATATATATATATATATATATATATATATATATATATATATATATATATATATATATATATATATATATATATATATATATATATATATATATATATATATATATATTACAAGATTTTGTTTTACAGTCGATTGAATCCATTTGGACTTGTTGCAGCTCTGAATAGCTATGGAGTTGCTGAAGGAGAACTGCACTGGAATAGACCCTACGATAGAGGTTAAAATTTTATTCCTTAATTTCTGTAGATAAAAATTATAAATACTGGAATTTATAACAACAAAATCATTTAATGTATTGAATTTGTCTAAATTTTTTTCTTTCTCATTTTATTAGAATACGTTCACTGGAAGTTCAGAAGCGTTCCAAATTATCTGTATTCTGAGCCTTCTGTTCATCTCGAGACAAACACTCTGATATTGCGTAAAGTTTTAAGAGTTGTTGAATATAATGTTGATAAATATTATAGTTATATAATGCGATTATTATAGCGTAATTCATATTTTTATATTTTTTTTCATAGAATGGGTTAGAATATTTGGAGTTGCTAGAAATGTGTATGTCGTTAAAGTAAATGACGTCAATGTTGATTATACCTTCAATTTAGTAACACAGGTAAATTTGATGTGGAATTTTATGGATTTTGATTATTATTACTTACTGAAAGAATTAATTTGCTTTTTAAATATAACTTTTTTATTTATTTTTTTTTTTTTTTTACAGGTATTAGAGATTTACAACCTTTCAGTTGATTTTACAAAGGCAGTTACAATATATTATGTGTAGTTAAAGGTGAGTTTTATTTCATGATTTTTATCGTTTTCAATTAAATTTTTTTAATATCACACATTTACAGGAAAAACCACCCATTTTCTTGGTTTGTTTAAGAACACTTACCATTTGTGGGAAACTAACACTTTTAGGCTTATAAAGTATTGGTGACAGTGAGGACATGTCATCCCACTGTCATTTAACTCTTGTTTGGTTTCCGACGGCTCCCCTCTCCAGTTGCTATTTTACTAAATTCATCCCTTATGAATTGTTAATGATATTTTTCTTAATTTTGAATCTTTACTTACTTTTATCTCCTTGGACCTTCCTCATTGGAAGGGCCACACTGCTTTCAGGAAATCTTCTACGGCCACCGATCGTTCCCAAAGGTCTCTCAGAGAGGAGAAGTGATGGAGGGTTCTGTGTTGTGTGAGGGAGGGGCATCTCAGAAGGAGGTGTTGAGAGATTGTTTTACCTGGAGAAAGCTTATGATTCCATTTGGAGAACTTGCATTCTTATAAAGCATTACGATACTAATCTCTCTTTCCCTCTAATTTTATCTTTACAGTCCGACCTACC
Source organism: Armadillidium nasatum (assembly GCA_009176605.1). Classification (NCBI taxonomy): domain Eukaryota; kingdom Metazoa; phylum Arthropoda; class Malacostraca; order Isopoda; family Armadillidiidae; genus Armadillidium; species Armadillidium nasatum. The sequence continues at coordinate 7,340 of SEYY01020595.1, read as the reverse complement.
TACCAGATTCTCACATCCTACAAGTTCAGAAATTATTTTTACAGGGAACTGTTTCTGGCACTACTCCATTATTCCTTTCGAAAACATTGAGTTCTGTTGGAATTCGTTCTTACACCAGTGTTCTTGCCAACTAAATTGCATTCAAAGTAGCCAAACTTATCTCTCCTCAATACTGAGTTAGCTTTAAATAGCTCCTATAATACCTTTAATGTGCTACTGCCTCTCGGAAAGAAAATGCACCTGGGTTTTGCTAAGGCTTTAGAAGCTGTTAGAATTGTTGAGCAAAAGGAAAAGAATCTTTGGAAAACTTATGGTAAAACCGCGAATCACGGGCATATAGTCTTCTTATTGAAGCATTTTCCAACAGAGTTAATTTGGCGCACTTATTCACCACCGTATTCACGGTCATGATAAGCATCCAAACTCGGCCACTTTTTTATATATGAGAAGTTTCTTTCCGCACAAAATCGTATCTTTTTCTAAACTGCTAGTAACTGTTAACAATCTTTATCTTTGTTTTTAAATTTGTTGTTGCTGCTCGCTGTAATATCTTGTTGAATGGACTATGGAGTTACCCAATAGAAGAAATGGCAAATCCGCATTTTATGTATGGACGAGTGATAGGTTATTTGAATTTGTCCAAATCAAAGATGTCCGACGAAAGTAAGGCTTTCAGCAATACGTCAACATGTCTGAGAACGAGGTACTTTCCAATGCGGAACCATGGATTGTTGTGTTACAAGAGACATACGAACATCAGCTGTAGAAGAGAATATACTTTAACGCCATTGATGAACTTTCCGGACTTACTACGAGCAGTTATCCAAACTTACTTATTTAACAATTGATCGTACGAAAAAGTTGAAGAAAGCAATTATGCTCGTATCATGTACAGCGAGTTCAGACTTACTGACTCTGATTTTCAACAACAGATAAATTTTTTATCATGATTTTTACGATAATGTTTCAATTCACATTTTCTTTCATGTTCTCTGTTTACGGATGAGGCAAACTTTTCAAGAGATTCGATTATAAGGAATCACAATGAGTATCAATAGGTCGACGGAAACGTTCATACTGTTAAAGAATGTCGACCAAATAAAGTATATATATATATATATATATATATATATATATATATATATATATATATATATATATATATATATATATATATATATATATATATATATATATATATATATATATATATATATATATATATATATATATATATATATATATATATATATATATATATATTTCTTTTTTGTAGGATTCTTGAGCAGAATGATAAAGCAAACCTTAGCAGTGGATGTGTAGGAATCACTTCATCCAACTACAATTAGGGAGAGAATGATCTTGAATATTGTTTAATTATCATTATTGTTCAAATATGAACGTCTTGATAGATAGGCTTATGACCCACTACCCAAAAAATCCATAAATATGCCTTATGCAACATGTATATAAGGAACATTTTTTGATGTTTGTGGGATGTGAGTTGTAAGATTCATATTTTATGCCGTATATATATTTTTACATGTTGTTAGTTCAAAATTTCGAAAGTTTACTTCACTGAATATTCAGCAATTGTTGCACTATTAGTTTAATGTTTTTTTCAGAAATACAGTTTTGTTCATTTTTTTCAATTGTTTCTAAATGTTTTCGGTGTCACATCATTTATAGTTTATACATCTGTGATTTTATATATTTAGTGTTTTTGTTAAACAAAGATATTTTAATAAAGATATTTTGTGTTTGTGTGACTTTTTTTTCTACTTTTGAAAAGGCTATGGTCTTTTAATTTGGTGCAGATACCTGTAAAATATAAAATTTAATATTTTCAATGCAATTTTGAAAAATTACAAGCATGTTTTCAAAAAATATTAACAGTTGATTTTTTACTTTGAGATTTTCCTCACATGAGATTCGTTTTAAAAACCCTTATCAAGCAATGAAGCAATGGAAATATTGTGTATTGCTTTTAGAAATAGGAAAGAAAAGACAACCATTTGAGTTTGCAACAACATGGTTCTGCCACTTGCATCAGAGAATTGCCTAGTTAGAAAAGAGGGCTTAGATGACTGTCCTAGTTTCTGACCTCAAAGATTCTCCAGGGAGTTTGCGGAATACATGGTGAGGGATGTTATGCTCTTCCGTCAAATGACATGCAAAAATAAAACTTGGTTATCTAGTAGCTCAATTCAGTCATGGTGTAGGTCATTCTTAAAGACATATAGATGTGGAACCCTCCACCAGAGTGAACCATGCTTTGCAGGCAGTCCTTCCTGAAGACTAGTGATTTTCCTTATATACTACTACGAGCATCAGTCCCATACAGGCAGAGACGCGATTCGTCGGACCAAATTACAAGCCGGAGTATTACGTAACAATGTTCGGGTTTCCCCGCCCATTGTAACTATGCAGTCCTGTGGACAAAGGTGAGCAAAAGCCTCTTTTGTACTACTATGCTCCATATATTCATCCTAAGCAGGTCCCTTTGAAGTTTTTAGATATAGGTTGCGATCAATGGGTCAGTGTTTTGTAAAAGCAATTCATGTCTGGATGCAAAATGATTGTTTCACAAGCCTTGAGACACCTGCTGCCCCTGTCGGTCAGTATCGATGCTCTGCCACAATTGGGACATAAATTTCTTTTTGTCCTGGTTAGTTACCATTGCTCGTACACTCGTAGGATCATACGCTTTAACACACGGAAATTCGGCAGCTTCAGCCACAGCATGACCTTATCCAGTGTTTGTGACAAACATTGATTACCAGTATTTTCACTATAATTATGATTTCTGAAATACAAAATGCACCTTTTTATTGCTTATGTCATACAGTATTTACTTTTCGTTGTTAAATTATAATATTTGTTTTTCGCATTCTACATTCTGCTGTCGGCCACAGAAATACGCTTATAGATATCAGTGGTGGTCATAAATTAATAAAATTTGCAACGAGCAAACCATGGTGTGTGAGAAACATGCTGACATCACAAGTGTTGGAAGTGATCAGTATTAGCATAAAAGCATGCTTGCACATGATTTTTCATATTACCGCGCCAAAGTCCCTTGTACCCAATCTTCAAAGAATTACTTAATTTCTTACATGTTGACGTTGGACGTGTGTAAATGGTGTGACCTCTCATGATTCTACTCACACAGCGAGGTTTATTCGTATTAAATTTTATTAACTTGGGAACCACTACTTTAATTTCTATAAGCGCATATCTGGGACCGAGAGTGAGTGGACGTCGTGTATTTCTGTAAAGCATATTTAGTAATAAATCCTTTGAGATGTAAAATTATTTTAGGTTTGAAAAAAAAGGTTTTTGATGATGAATAAAGAAATCATTGAAATAATATACTTTTATTTTATAACAAAAACAATTCAAAACAAGTTAACTATATACCTGGAATAACCAGTTATTTAAGATTATTTTTTTGCATTGTAAATAAGAAAGTTGCAGGCAAGAAACCTTCACACTCTTATTAAATTTTACTTTTAAAATTATCCATGTTGTATTAATTATATTTAAATAAAATAAAATAAATCTTATGAATGACAATTTTTTTTAAAAAAAAAATGATCTTTGTATAACATATACATAAAAAGACATTTTTGGATGTTACTACCTGGTAGATGGGTTATTAAAAGACATACCGTTCATTATTTACCTTTAAAATAAAAAAATAATTTATCTCAAATGCTGAAAGAGGAATTAGAGAAAAATCTAGATCATTGGTACCTACGTAGGTACCAATATTTATTTTGAGTTTCAATGATAGTAGAAGATACTAGCACCGGATCGTGGCATAACGGTAAAGCAAATGCTTGAAAGGGCGGGTTCGATCATTCATGCGTATTCAGGGAAAAAGGTTCCTAGAATGGGCAATTTTCAGGCCATTTCGAATCGTGGTTTTTCCCGGCTATAGACATTTTTCAAGGGTAAATTTCCCCTCCCCCCAAAAAAAATAAAATAAAAAAATACAATTATAAACCGTTATAGATACAGAAAAACGTCAAAAATAGACTTTTTTTCAGTGCGTTGAAATACATTATACCCTGCAAATTTCATAGAAAAAATTAAATTTTTTTTTTTTTTAAAGATTGAACCCTTCTCTTAAAAAGAAAAGACATTTCTTTATCCTTCGATTACTCCTTTTTTCTTCGGATAGGGGATGGGATAGGAGGGTAGGACCATAGATTTAGGTTAGGTTGCTACAGTGAATGCGTTTTCTTCGAAACACGTTGGGACATTTTTCTATTTTTATAGATTGTCATTATCTGGAAATTTTTATTTTACTATATAAGATACAAAAATGAAACTTGGTATCCAATCTTAATTGGGCGAGATACGCAATTTGGTATTCTTGTGCAATTTTTGTATCTATAATGTTTTCGGAGTTAAACACGCCTTCACTGTCTTGTAACTTTTTTTTTCACTTTACCGATCTGGTCCACATTTTCAAAGACTTAAGGGAAGGGTATATAACTAAAGATAAATTACACAGATTTTTTGATATCTATCCCTGAAAAAACAATGAAAAAACAACATAAGTAACACTTTTATTATTCGACTAATTCGAGTCTTCAACTATAATTGATTAGAAAACAAATTCATACACATCCACACTAATTGCAACCTTATTAACAAAATTAATGAAATTAAAATAGCTATAATATATAGCCAAATATAGATTTTCTGTAATTTCAACAATCATTTTAAAAATACTTCTAAAAAAAAATCAGTTTGATTTCAATGTACTCGGGAAAGAGCGTAATTAAAGTTGTAAGGAATTTTAAAAAAGTATGACGATTTTTATTATAAAAGTTTATAGCTACATGAAAATATCTACACTTTGACCTTTCAGCCAAAATTAAACAAAATTTTGTTGTCAGATCACTGAAGGAAATGAATCTACTATATTGTGTTTGGAATCGTTGAATTTTAATAAGCAGGAACTTTTCATTCACTCTTCAAACTTATTTACAGTATGTAATTTAAAATCGGTTCAAACATAAATCTTGATTTGTTCAACAACAGCAAAAACAAAACAGTGTAAAACACCTGTTTCAATACCGTACAAGGAATTCTGCCAGCACTATATATATTATATACATATATATATATATATATATATATATATATTATATATATTATATATATATATATATATATATATATATATATATATATATATATATATATATATATATATATATATATATATATAATATATATATATATATATATATATATATATATATTATATATATATATATATATATATATATATATATATATATATATATATATATATATATATATATATATATATATATATATATATATATATATATATATAATATATATATATATATACTATATATATATATTATATATAATATATATATATTATATATATAATATATATAATATATAATATATATATATATATATATATATATATATATATTATGAGCATATATATTATATATATATATATATATATATATATATATATATATATATAATATATATATAATCATATAACCCTTATTTTCTATACTCATGAACCAATTTGTTCTAAAATGAAATAAACGTAAAACATTAAACGGAAAAAAAAAACAAATGTTCAAAATACCTAAGTTTTGCCCAAAGATCTGATTTTATCAAGGGAACCCAGACAGACCCTCTGAATTGATGTCGAAAACTTATGTCATTTTTACATTCGTTTTACTTTTTTTTTTTTTAAATTTGAAAACTTTTTTTTTTTATTAAAAAAAAAAAAACTTAATAATAAATTAATGAAGATGTGAGAAGCATTGGGTGAGATTCATGTGTCTGAAGAAAGTAAAATTGAGAGAAAGTTATAATTTAAAAAATAAACTGCATTGGTGGAATGTATTCAAGTACAGCAAGAATATTTCAATTAAGTTTAGATGTAATATAATATACAAAATTTAATAATTTTTATATTATATTATATATATAATATATATATATATATATATATATATATATATATATATATTTTAAATATAATTATTAAAACTTATAAACCAACAGTATTTATTGCTGAGTTTGAAACCTTGTGTTGGCGTTTTGACCAAAAAGCCGATTTACCCCGGTGTGCCTTTAACGCCCATATATATACTATATTTACTTATATATATTATATTTATATATTATATATATAATATATATATATATATATATTATATATATATATATATATATTACTATATATAATATATATATTAAATCTGGTAAATTGAGGGATGAAACTATAATGATGAATTGGCAACAGAGGTTGTCCATTTTCGTTAAAATCTGATTTAATCGGCCACCGAAGTTGCAAAAGTTCAGCTGCTTTTGACGATATCTGGTAACCTTGTAAATGTTTTGGATACTCCGTCTCCTAAGCTTCCTTTGGAATCTTAGTAAGAAATATATATATAAATTATAGTATATTTATATATATATATTATATATTATAATATATATATATATTATAGATATATATATAATATATATATTATATATATTATATATAATATATATATATATAGATATTTTTATTATATATAACCTGAGTTGCATAGTCCATTTAATGCGGTTTTATAATACTGTTATAAATACTGTTACTGTTATACTGCTTCTTATTTTTAAATCATCATACATTTAGTTAATTAAAAAACTAGGAAAAAAAATATCATTTAAAAATAATATTTAACATAATAATAATAATAAAAAAAAAAAAAAAATTGTTATATTATATATAACTATATATAATATATATAATATATATTATATATATATATATATAATATATATCATAATATATATATATATATATAATATATATATATATATATATATATATATAGGAGAGAGAGAGAGAGAATTACATTTCAAGTTCAGCATTAAAATTTTTCTGTAAAACATTGAAAATGTAACTTTGCATGTTTTTATTCTGCGGTTCTCATTTTTACAAGTGAAGCATTATTTTCTTTGTTTATGTTTGCTTTTAATTGTTAATTTATTTTGCTTGTTTTGAAATTTTTTTGTTTGTTTCTTAGACATCATGTATTTGTTTGTTTTATATGTCCATTTCTATTTGTAAGTTAATGAAAGGAATTGTATGTAGGGAATTGTGTGTAGGGAATTGTATGTAGGGAATTATGTAGGTTTATTTATTTGTCCCTATTTCGTCTCTTCAATTGTCTGTTTGTCGTCTAATGCAATTATGTTTCCCTTAGTATTCTTGTTTCAAATATTTACAAGTTATTTTTAGCGTTCAAAATCATTTAAATTTATTATTTAAA